>CM053038.1:141331436-141360902 GCA_028564925.1 Lithobates sylvaticus | reverse complement strand
ACAGTATGCAATAGGAAAAATCCAACACATGCACTAATAAGGTTTACGCAGTACAAGATTAGAATTTCCAAAAAATAAATTATTTGGTGACTGGGTTGTGCTCATAAACAGTTCTTCAAGTGACTTCGGTGCTCCCCCTCCGGGTTTCCCACTCACCAGCTGCCTGCACCCCCTCAGGGGTAACAAGCCTGTAGAACACACCGTAGCTCAGTCAGGTCTTTACCAGGTCTTAGATCCAGGCCTTATTTCTCCTCTGCTGGGCTCATGTGGAGGCACTCAGTTATGGTGCAGTATTGGATAAATATCCTCATAGGGGGAAGAGCAAAAAAAAAACCATAGTGCAGTAGTTTTGCCAAGTAAAAAATAATTTATTAAAAGAAAAAATAATTTCCAGAAAAAATATACATATATATATATGTGATGAGATAAAATAATAGATAATAAGTACAATCAGGTAAATGGGTAAAAAATAGATAAAAAGTGTTGCCAAAAAACCCTATTTTATTGCCAAAGCCAGGGAGAAAATTTAATGGATAAAGTTCCCTGCTTGCAGGGCTTAGCGGCAAACACTGGCGTCCTTCAATGTGAAGCTAACAGCTGTGGTCGGAACGGCTTGCGCTCCACCTGCGCACCAACAGCCCGTGCTTCCTAGAAGGAACGTAATGGCGTAATTGCGTAGTTACGTCGGACGCGTTTCGTCATGTGACGTCCTCAGCGACCTCGTCTGAGTATCATATATAATTTTTTCTAAAAAATAAATATGCCACAAATCTTTTTCCTAAATTTCTGACACTAATACATACGGATACTCCAAATAACAAAGCCAGGTGTAAGAAGTGAAAAACAAATGTACCCACACAGTTGAATTGTAATTCTAAATCAGAAATCTAGAGGGTAGACTGTGAGATGACCAGAGGTTATTGGCCAATGACCATTATCTCATAGTATATTGTACAAACAAGTATTAATAGAATGTTTATTCCCCAATATCATCTCTCCCTCAATATACAGTGGTGTGAAAAAGTGTTTGCCCCCTTCCTCATTTCCTGTTCCTTTGCATGTTTGTCACACTTAAGTGTTTCGGAACATCAAACCAATTTAAACAATAGTCAAGGACAACACAAGTAAACACAAAATGCAATTTGTAAATGAAGGTGTTTATTATTAAAGGTGAAAAAAAAAAATCCAAACCATCATGGCCCTGTGTGAAAAAGTGATTGCCCCCCTTGTTAAAACATACTATAACTGTGGTTATCCACACCTGAGTTCAATTTCTCTAGCCACACCCAGGCCTGATTATTGCCACACCTGTTCACAATCAAGGCATCACTTAAATAGGAGCTGCTTGACGCAGTAAGGTCCACCAGAAGATCCTTAAAAGCTACACATCATGCCGAGACCCAAAGAAATTCAGGAACAATTGAGAAAGAAAGTAATTGAGATCTATCAGTCTGGAAAGGGTTATAAAGCCATTTCCAAAGCTTTGGGAATCCAGCGAACCACAGTGAGAGCCATTATCCACAAATGGCGAAGACATGGAACAGTGGTGAACCTTCCCAGGAGTGGCCGGCCGCCCAAAATTACCCCAAGAGCGCAGCGACGACTCATCCAAGAGGTCACAAAAGACCCCACAACAACGTCCAAGGAACTGCAGGCCTCACTTGCCTCAGTTAAGGTCAGCGTTCATGCCTCCACCATCAGGAAAAGACTGGGCAAAAATGGCCTGCATGGCAGAGTTCCAAGGAGAAAACCACTGCTGAGCAAAAAGAACATCAAAGCTCGTCTCAATTTCTCCACAACACATCTTGATGATCCCCAAGACTTTTGGGACAACATTCTGTGGACCGATGAGACAAAAGTGGAACTCTTTGGAAGGTGTGTGTCCAAGTATATCTGGCGTAGAAGGAACACTGCATTTCAGAAAAAGAACATTATACCAACAGTAAAATATGGTGGTGGTGGTAGTGTGATGGTCTGGGGCTGTTTTGCTGCTTCAGGACCTGGAAGACTTGCCGTGATAAAAGGAACTATGAATTCTGCTGTCTACCAAGAGATCCTGAAGGAGAATGTCCGACCATCTGTTCGTGTACTCAAGCTGAAACGAATTTGGGTTCTGCAGCAGGACAATGATCCTAAACACACCAGCAAGTCCACCACCGAATGGCTGAAGAAAAACAAAATGAAGACTTTGGAGTGGCCTAGCCAAAGTCCTGACCTGAATCCTATTGAGATGTTGTGGTATGACCTTAAAAATGGCCGTTCATGCTTGAAAACCCTCTAATGTAACTGAATTAGGACAATTCTGCAAAGATGAGTGGGCCAAAATTCCTCCAGGACGCTGTAAAAGCCTCATTGCACGTTATCGCAAACGCTTGGTTGCAGTTGTTGCTGCTAAGGGTGGCCCAACCAGTTATTAGGTTTAGGGGGCAATCACTTTTTCACACAGGGCCATGATGGTTTGGATTTTTTTCACCTTTAATAATAAACACCTTCATTTACAAATTGCATTTTGTGTTTACTTGTGTTGTCCTTGACTATTGTTTAAATTGGTTTGATGTTCCGAAACACTTAAGTGTGACAAACATGCAAAGGAACAGGAAATGAGGAAGGGGGCAAACACTTTTTCACACCACTGTACCTACAGACCAAGCATAAAACATCACATGATATACCAACCAGGAAATCTCCTGTCCCCCACATTTTTCAGTTCTTAGGTCATGCCCGGTGTAGGCTTTTTTTTACAGATCCAGGCTATTGTACAACAGTAGTTTAGAACTGTCCCTGGTATGCAGAGACAGTTCCAGATTTTGAAGACTTTTCCATGGAAATTTATTTTTTTCTTTGTTCTTCTATAAATTACCCTAGTTTTAAAAACTGAAACACTGTACCTCTATTTTTTTTTAAATGTTTGCTTGTTTTTTTTTTTAAGATTATATTTTCTAAGCCTTTGACTGTCTGACAGCACTGTCTGAGGCACTGATCTTGGAACAAGTAGGCATATAAGAGGAAAGTCAGAGTACGGTCTGAAGTCTGCATCTGCACTTGTTCTGGGCTAGTGACTTAAAATATCAACATGACAGCCAGGAAACTAGTATTTGCAGAATCAGCCGTGCAACTTCCACGTTTTTCCCAGGATAGATTCCCTCTGACTTAATATGTAGCAAAGATCAATATTTAAAGTGCAAAAAAAATTTAGACACATCATCAGTGACAATATAATGATTCTCCATACTTCAAGACAGTACAACAAATGTCCAAACCATCCAAAATAGTCAGCACGCAACAGGATCTTGAACGACTATCAAGATTTATTAATGTATTTATTATGTATGTAAGGTTAAAATCCATAGCTTTTCTTACGCATTTCAGTCGCACATTGTGAGAAAAAGTTGTCAGATTCTAATAATTTCTGATTTTCTGCTTAAATGGTTCCTAAAATGTGATCTGACCTTTTGTCAGAATAATAAAGGCAGTCTATTAAGCAACATACATCAAGTTTTATTGCTGTATGTTTTGTAAACACGTGATTAAAAACCGAGGTAACAATAACTACTAAATCTGTACTGTACTATTTCCTTCAGTAACAATGATCATTCAACAATGATCTAGCAAGGCACAGTGCTGTATGTTTTGTAATTTATACTGAGAAAAAGTATTTACAGGGGGTCCCCTACTTACAAACATCCGACTTACAAACGAATCCTACTTACAAACGGAGGGAGACAACAGGAAGTGAGAGGAAATCCACCCCAAGGAAGGGAAATTCACTCCTGTAAGAGTTAATATGGGAAAAGGGTGTCTCCACTGATGCTTTATCACCAGTCTATCCTTCCCTAACAACCCAAAATTTTCAAAATCCAATTGTCATTGGGGCAGAAGGTGAGGTGAAATCTTCTGAACAGGGGCACAGACAGCAAAACAAATGTTACAGGGGTGATAACCCTTCTCTATGTTATCTAAAAAACTTAAAAATAGATTTTTTGGCTGGAGCTACACTTAAAAAATGTACCTGTTCCGACTTACAAACAGATTCAACTTAAGAACAAACCTACAGTCCCTATCTTGTTTGTAACCCGGGGACCCCCTGTATTACTTTTTATTATTAGTATTTAGAAAAAAATCTAATCACATTTTAGAAATGTGTTCATAAAACATTAACACTAAGTGAATTCCGATTTTTTTCAATAAGCCGTTTCTGAGTGTTTATATGAAAAGTTCTGTAACTTTTAGTAACCAATTAGAAACTTTCAGATGAAAAAAGATTGCTCTTTGGGCTGCTATGACCCACTTTGCTCTTTGCCATATCAGACAAGATCCCTTGTTCTCATGCGAAAAAGGTAACATTAAAATATAATTAGCAAAATGAGTTTTGTAACCACTTGCCTACAGTGCACTTTCACCCCAGTATATCTTCCTGACCAGACCAATTTTCAGCTTTCAGCTTTCAGCGCTCTCACACTTTGAATGACAATTACTCACTCATGCAACACTGTACCCAAATGAAATTTGCGTCCTTTTTTTCACACAAATAGAGCTTTCTTTTGGTGGTATTTAATCACTAGTGGGTTTTTTATTTTTTGTGCTATAAATTAAAAAAGACAGAAAATTTGGTGAAAAAATGCCTTTTTCTTTGTTTCTGTCATAAAATTTTACAAATTAGTAATATTTCTTCATAAATTTTGGCCAAAATGTATATGGCTACATATCTTTGGTAAAAATAACCCTAATTAGTGTATATTATTTAGTTTTTGTGAAAGTTATAGAGTCTACAAGCTATGGTGCAAATCATTGAAAATTGATCACACCTGATCACACCTGATGTACTGAAGACCTCTCTCAGTTCTTGAGACACTAACAAGCCAGGAAAGTACAAATACCCACAAAATGACCCCATTTTGGAAAGCAGACACCCCAACGTATAATCTATGAGGCATTATGAGTCTTTTGAACTGTTCATTTTTTTCCAGAAGTTTTTGGAATATGTGGAAAAAAAAATGAAAACGCATTTTTTTTCCACAAAGTTGTCCATTTTTAAGATATTTCCAACACATAGCATGTGCATAGCAAAAATGACACCCCAAAATACATTCTGCTACTCCTCCTGAGTATGGCGATACCACATGTGTGAGACTTTTACACAGCCTGGCCACTTACAGAGGCCCGCCAGTGAAGTAGCACCTTCAGGCGTTCTACAAGCATAAATTGCACATCTCATTTTTCAATCACCTATTACAGTTTTGAAGGCCCTGAAGCCCCAGGACAATGGAAAAGCCCATAAAATGACCCCATTTTGGAAAGCTAACACCCCAACGTATAATCTATGAGGCATTATGAGTCTTTTGAACTGTTCATTTTTTTTTCCAGAAGTTTTTGGAATATGTGGAAAAAAAATGAAAACGCATTTTTTTTTCCACAAAGTTGTCCATTTTTAAGATATTTCCAACACATAGCATGTGCATAGCAAAAATGACACCCCAAAATACATTCTGCTACTCCTCCTGAGTATGGCGATACCACATGTGTGAGACTTTTACACAGCCTGGCCACTTACAGAGGCCCGCCAGTGAAGTAGCACCTTCAGGCGTTCTACAAGCATAAATTGCACATCTCATTTCTCAATCACCTATTACAGTTTTGAAGGCCCTGAAGCCCCAGGACAATGGAAACGCCCATAAAATGACCCCATTTTGGAAAGCTAACACCCCAACGTATAATCTATGAGGCATTATGAGTCTTTTGAACTGTTCATTTTTTTCCAGAAGTTTTTGGAATATGTGGAAAAAAAATGAAAACGCATTTTTTTTCCACAAAGTTGTCCATTTTTAAGATATTTCCAACACATAGCATGTGCATAGCAAAAATGACACCCCAAAATACATTCTGCTACTCCTCCTGAGTATGGCGATACCACATGTGTGAGACTTTTACACAGCCTGGCCACTTACAGAGGCCCGCCAGTGAAGTAGCACCTTCAGGCGTTCTACAAGCATAAATTACACATCTCATTTCTCAATCACCTATTACAGTTTTGAAGGCCCTGGAGCCCCAGGACAATGGAAACGCCCATAAAATGACCCCATTTTGGAAAGCTAACACCCCAACGTATAATCTATGAGGCATTATGAGTCTTTTGAACTGTTCATTTTTTTCCAGAAGTTTTTGGAATATGTGGAAAAAAAATGAAAACGCATTTTTTTTCCACAAAGTTGTCCATTTTTAAGATATTTCCAACACATAGCATGTGCATAGCAAAAATGACACCCCAAAATACATTCTGCTACTCCTCCTGAGTATGGCGATACCACATGTGTGAGACTTTTACACAGCCTGGCCACTTACAGAGGCCCGCCAGTGAAGTAGCACCTTCAGGCGTTCTACAAGCATAAATTACACATCTCATTTCTCAATCACCTATTACAGTTTTGAAGGCCCTGGAGCCCCAGGACAATGGAAACGCCCATAAAATGACCCCATTTTGGAAAGCTAACACCCCAACGTATAATCTATGAGGCATTATGAGTCTTTTGAACTGTTCATTTTTTTCCAGAAGTTTTTGGAATATGTGGAAAAAAAATGAAAACGCATTTTTTTTCCACAAAGTTGTCCATTTTTAAGATATTTCCAACACATAGCATGTGCATAGCAAAAATGACACCCCAAAATACATTCTGCTACTCCTCCTGAGTATGGCGATACCACATGTGTGAGACTTTTACACAGCCTGGCCATATACAGAGGCCCACCATTGAAGTAGCACCTTCAGGCGTTCTACAAGCATAAATTGCACTTCTAGTTTCCTGACAACCTATTATTTTTGAAGGCCCTTATATTTCTAACACATAGCATTTACATACCAAAAAATACACTCCAAAATAAATTCTATTGAGCAAAGGGTAAAAAAAAAAGTATTACCTGTGGTTTTTGTAGTGTCCCCAGAGGAGGGATTTGGTCCAGGCAGCAGGCAGCAGGCAGCAGGCAGCAGGCAGCAGGCAGCAGGCAGCAGACAGCAGACAGCAGGCCGCAGGCAGCAGGCAGGGATGTGCTTAGCAACAATAGTAATTATCCAGGCAGCAGGTAGGAATATTGTCTATAGTCAGCACCAGGATATCGTCGGCACAGCCAAAGCATTTGTCCATAGAAAATGTGTCCAGGTGTGGTCAGTTTATGCTGCAGGCAGGGAGATAGTGGCAGTAAGTCAGCAGCAGGCTGAGGGCCGCAATCAGGTAAGACCTGTGCACAGGGCCACAGGGGTAGAGGCTTCGACCCACCCAAATCTCTATGAAGCCTCCGGACTCCAGACCCTAATCCGGAAATTAAGAAACCCGGAGACAACAAAAATATTGTTTTCTCCATCCGGAAAAACATTTCTGGAGCCCCTCACATGTGAGACCCCTGTGTACTACAGTAGCAGGGCAACAGATCAGTCCAAGCGGTAGGCAAAAGCATAGTCCATAAAACAGGCCAGGGTCAGTTCACGTTCAAGCAGTCCAAGCGGTAGGCAGAAGCGTAGTTGATAAAACAGGCCAGGGTCAGTTCACATGTAAGCAGTCCAAGCAGTAGGCAGAAGCGTAGTTGATAAAACAGGCCAGGGTCAGTTCACATGTAAGCAGTCCAAGCAGTAGGCAGAAGCGTAGTTGATAAAACAGGCCAGGGTCATTTCACATGGAAGCAGTCCAAACGGTTGGCAGAGGCATAGTCAAAAAACAGGCCAGGGTCAGTTCACGTGGAAGGCAGTGGATATTTGAGGAAGCATGGGGAATGGTCAGCACAGATGTTGAAAATGGGGAAATGGTTAGGAATATGAGCTAATAATTTAGGGATGTGTGATATTGTCTGAAGCATATACCAATGCAAAGGCCGGGTTCGGAGGGACAGTCGACACAATGGTAGCTGGTATCTTTTCTAAATCCATTTTTGGTGCATACTCGACATCTTTTTTGGCGTCTTCGGCCTGCTTCAGTTGGTGGAATGTGGTCTGGGAAGTGGCGTTCGTGAAGTCGGCTAACGGCATCGGAGCGAAGGTTTTCTGGGGGGGGGTCTTTGACCGTAGATGAGGGACCGGACAACATTTTCTATAAATTTTAGGAAGTGGGAAGGGCTTTCTGTGGACTTGGTGTGAACTATGTAGGCATTATAAATGGCCAAATGAATTAAATAGAGTGCTACCTTCTTGTACCAAAAACGGGACCTCCTTATTGCTAAATAGGGCTGAAGCATTTGGTCGTTGAAATCCACCCCCCCCCCATGTACAGATTGTAATCGTGTACACATTTTGGCTTTACGATGGGACCTTGTCGTCTCTGAATTTCCACCGTAGTGTCATCATGGATGGTGGACATCATGAACACATTCCTGGTATCCTTCCACCTCAAAGCCAGCACTTCGTCGCATCGCAAGGTTGCTCTTTCTCCCCTTCGCAATTTCTTATTTACTATGGATTGTGGGAAGCCCTTCCTATTCTTTCTGGAGGTTCCACAGGCCAGGGTTTCTGCGAGGTATAGGTGTCTGAAAAGGGGCAGGCTGGTGTAGAAGTTATCCAGGTAAATGTGGTAACCTTTCCTCAGCAGTGGGTATGCCAGGTCCCATACAATTTTACCAGTTGTGCCCATGTAGGCCGGGCACTCAGGGGGCTGGAGCTGGGAATCTTTTCCTTCGTATATGCGGAACGCATACAAATATCCCGTGGCTCTCTCGCAAAGCTTATAAAACTTCACTCCGTATTTGGCCCTTTTGCTAGGAATGTATTGTCTTATTCCTAGCCGGCCTGAAAAGGGTACCAGGGACTCGTCTACACATATGTGCTTTTCGGGGACATAGAGTTCTGCAAATCGTTGGGAAAAGAAATCAATGAGTGGGCGAATTTTATATAATTTGTCATGATCTGGATGATTGCGGGGAGGGCACTGGCTGTTGTCCCTGAAATGGAAAAAACGCATTATCATCCTGTATCGGGACCTGGACATAACGGAAGAATAAATGGGCATATGGTGGATGGGGTCGGTGGACCAATAGGCATGTCCTTCATTTTTTTTGGTAAGCCCCATGTTTATGGTGAGGCCCATAAACACTTTGAACTCCTCCAGAGTCAAGCTTCTCCACTCAAATGGACGGGCGTAAGATGATTGGGGGTTGTTGGCAATATACTGCTGGGCATATAAATTGGTCTGGTCCACGATGACTTGTAGAAAAGTGTCGGGCAAAAATAAATGAAAACAATCAATTGGGGAAAAATTTTGGGTATTGGCCTGCACACCTGGCTGTGCGGTGAAAGGGGGGATTCTTGCTGATCCTGAGTTGGAAGGCAGCCATGTTGGATTGGCAAGACCATCTGGGAGGTATGTAGCGGCCCTGGCTCTTGGGGGACGTGGCACTCCAGTGCTGGTAGTTGGGGGATTTGTTCCTGTGCTGGCATTTGGGCGTGATGATGCGGCAGTGCTGGTACTGGGGCTGGGCATTTCTTGTGGCCTTTCGCTGGCGGCAGCGCTGGTACTGGGCCTGGGAATTTGATCCTGGGATGCATTGCTGGTGGCTGCCTGGTTTCCAGAACGCCGTGTTCGTTTAGGAGGGATCCATTCTTCCTCCGATTCATTTGCAGATATACTGCTTTCGATCGGTTCAAATCCTGAATTTGAACGATTGGAATTGGCATTTGAATCTGATGAGAACTCCCCGCTGCTCTCATCAGTCATGGCGAGGATCTGGAACGCCTCCTCACTTGAATATAATCTTTTGGACATTCTTTATGATGGGCTGTGCGACTGGTGACAAATGACGGTCAGTGATGGGCGACAGGTGACAGGTGACGAATGGTGTCACTGGTGGGTGACGGTCAGTGATGGGCGACAGGTGACAGGTGACGAATGGTGTCACTGGTGGGTGACGGTCACTGGTGGGTGACGGGTGACGGTGGGTGGTGGGTGACGGGTGACGGTCACTGGTGGGTGACGTGTGACGGTCACTGATGGCAGTCTCTGATGGTGACTGATAGGTGACAGATGAGGGTCACGGATGGGTCACTGGCGATGGGTAACAGGTGAACCACTGACGGCAGTCTCTGACAGTGACAGGTGAGTGACAGGTGCACTTTTTGGGCACTGATAGGTGACAGATCTGGGTCACTTATGACGGTCACAGATGGCGGTCACTTATGACGGTCACAGATGGCGGTCACTTATGACGGTCACTGGCGATGGTCACTGATGGGTGACAGGTGCACTTTTGGACACTGATGGGTGACAGGTGCACTTTTGGACACTGATGGGTGACAGGTGCACTTTTGGACACTGATGTGGTGACTGTTGGGTGACAGCTGTAATTGGGGGGGGGGGGGGGCGATGTGACAGGTTCTCTTTAGGTGTTTGGTGCAGTACAATACAGAACAGACAAAGATCGGTAACTCACTGGTCCTGGCTGTTCTCTCCTCACACTGGTAACGGTGTGTGAGGAGAGAATAGCCGGTAACAGCTAGTAACCGGTCTTTGTTTACATTTAGTGGTCGGCTGTGAATGGATCACAGCCGATCACGTGGTAAACAGCCGACAGGCATTGGCTGTTTACCCTTGTCGGTGACGAGCAGTGTTCCTGGGAACACGCCGCCACCGACATGACCGCGCTGCGCGCTCCCGATCGCGCGCATGCGCGGTCTAAAGCCGGGACTTGACAATGTGATCAGCCGTGACGTAATCGCGGCTGATCACATGGTGAACAGCCATGCCCAATGGCTGTTCACCCCTGTCGGTGACGCGGCGTGTCTCCGGGACACGCCGACACCGACAGAGCACGGCTGCGCGCCCGCGATCGCGCGCGCGGCCGTGTTTTATTAGAGGACGTCATATGACGGCGTCCCGCCAGGAGAGCCGCACCGCCCCACCGTCAATAGACAGTGGGCGGTCGGCAACTGGTTAAACAGCGGGTCTACAGGGCTATGGACGTGGCATAACACTGACTTTCCTGTAACCCAAACACTAACCCTCCATGTCACACTAACATTAAGCCTAGAACTAACCTTCCTTTAACCCCAACACTAACTCTTCATGTTGCACTAACTTTAAGCCTAACACTAACCTTCTTGTAACCCTAACCCTCCCTCTCACATCAATATTAACCACTTCAGCCCCGGACCAATTGGCAGCCAATGGACCAGGCCCCTTTTTGCGATTCGGCACTGCGTCGCTTTAACTGACAATTGCGCGGTCGTGCGACGTGGCTCCAAAACAAAATTGGCGTCCTTTTTTTCCCACAAATAGAGCTTTCTTTTGGTGGTATTTGATCGCCCCTGCGGTTTTTATTTTTTGCGCTATAAACAAAAATAGAGCGACAATTTTGAAAAAAATTCAATATTTTTTTGCTTTTTGCTATAATAAATATCCCCAAAAAATATATAAAAAAACATATTTTTTCCTCAGTTTTGGCCGATACATATTCTTCTACATATTTTTGGTAAAAAAATCGCAATTAGCGATTATTGATTGGTTTGCGCAAAAGTTATAGCGTTTACAAAATAGGGGATAGTTTTATAGCATTTTTATTAATATTTTTTTTTTTACTAGTAATGGCGGCGATCAGCGATTTTTATTGTGACTGCGACATTATGGCGGACACATCGGACATTTTTGACACATTTTTGGGACCATTGTCATTTATACAGCAATCAATGCTATTTAAATGCATTGATTCCTGTATAAATGACAGTTGTAGTGAAGGGGTTAACCACTAGGGGGAGGGGAGGGGTTATGGGCTGTGACGTGTGTGTTTTTTTTTACATTAGGGGGCGGGGCTGACGTCTGATGTCATTGATCGGCTTTCCCGATGACCGGGAACAGCCAATCAATGACAGGCAGAGTAGGAAGCGCGGGGAGAGGTTTGTTTACACATACCTCTCCCCGTTCTTCAGCTCCGTGACCCGATCGCGGGACACCAGCGGCGATCGGGTCCGCTGGTCCCGCGGCCGGGGTCACGGAGCTCCCGACCGGGTCACGAGCGCGCCGCTGGCGGCGCGCACGCGACCCATGGGCAGGCATTTAAAAAATCCCGTACAGGTACGGGATTTTGCCTGCCCGTGCCATTCTGCTCACGTATATATACATGAGGCGGTCGGGAAGCGGTTAAGCCTAGAACTAACCTACCTGTAACCCCAACACTAACCTTCCGTGTCATACTAAGATTGTAACCCGAACAATAACCCACAACAACATTAAAGAGATGATAAACTCTGCTTGAAAATAATATATTCTATTCAAGTATGTATTCCAAACTCAAATCATACCTTTCTAATGCTCTCAGCATCTTCCAATTCTCCAAATGTAGTTTTTTTGCTGCTGTGATCCAATCCAATGTATTGTTCTGTTCAATGTTCAATGTTCCTGTCAGAAACCATGAACTGACAGAAGTACAGTTAAATCACACTTGTTTAGTAATAATAATAAAAAGTTAAACAGAGTAAACGTAGTCAGAACATAGCCAGAGTTCGGAAACTGGAACGGATAGTCAGACAAGCCAAAACATCAGGGAGCCAGAGATGAGCGTAGTAAAACAGCAAGCAGGATCTGGAGCCAGAAGGAATGTCAGCCAAGCAAGTCTTTAACAGGAACACAGGAGAGCATCTCTAGAGATGTAACCAAGGCGAAGGCAGAGATCATCTGGGCTGGACGGCTTAAGTAGACAGGACTGATGAGCAGTATATCATCAACATGTGAGTCACTGTGGAGAGAGAGAGGAGCTGGCAATTAGCCAACAGCTGAGTGGCCAGCTTTGAGAAGGAAAGGCTGAGCCCAGCCCTGACAGTTTCATGTAAGTAGGATCATAGCTGGGAGGGACTATAGGATGTATAGTGTGCATTGAGCAATGCACATGATCATCACGCTGCTCATTCCAAAAAAACAGAGGCTCGGAAACTCATGAAGGATGTTACAAGAAGACAGAAAAATTGTTTTCATAAAAAATAGATAACAGGGCCATTAGGTAATGGATGTGTATTGGTTATTTAAAAAAAAAGAAGGATATTGTGTCACATTAAGCCTAACACTAACCTTCCTGTAATCCCAGCACTTGTCCTCCATGTCACACTAACTAACCTAAAACTAACCTTCCTGTAACCCACACACTAACCTTTCCAGTAATTCGTAACATGATTCTTAACACTAACTTTTCTGTAAACATAACACTAACTTTTCTTGTCATTGTAACATTTGGCTTTACACTAACCTTCCCAGTTATCCTAAAATGAAGCCTTACACCATATTTCCTGTCTACCTAACACTAACCCTTCCTGTAACCCTAACATTAACGCTCCTTGTATCCCTAACATTAATCCTCAGACTAAAGCCCCATACACACGCTCGGATTATCCGAGGACCAGGTCCATCGGATCATGTCCGTCGTACTTTGTCCGATGTTGGTGTTGCGTACACACGGTCGGACAAAGTTTTCGAAAAATCCGATCATTCTGAACGTGGTGACGTTTGTTGCCTACGACGGGACTACGTAGAGGCTAGTAGCCAATAGCTTTGGTCTTGTAATGTGATCTGAGCATGCGTAGCACTTTGTCCGTCGGAATTCGATACACACGATCGGATTTGGTGTGATCGGACTTTGTTGTCGAAAAATCTATCCAGCAGGAGATAGGACTTTGTCCGTTGGACAATCCGACGTACACTGTCCGATGGTGCCTACACACGGTCGGATTTTACGACAACATTGTCCGATAGGACAGAATCCATGGGAAAATCCGACCGTGTGTATGGGGCTTTACCCTCCTGTACCTTAACATTAATCCTCAGACTAACCCTCCTGTACCTTAACATTAATCCTCAGACTAAAACTCATTGTAACCCTAACATTAAGCCTCAGACTAAAGCTCATTGTAACCCTAACATTAAGCCTCAGACTAAAGCTCATTGTAACCCTAACATTAAGCTTCAGACTAAAGCTCATTGTAACCCTAACATTAAGGCTTAATTTAGATGTGTGGTTGGGGGGGCGCTAAAAATGCTTGGTTGAACCACGTTTTTGCCATATGCCAACTGCACCACCTTAGGCTGCAATAGGCAGGGTGTTTACATGCCATGGTCACGATGCTTCCCTTTGCGTCCATGGAAAAGTCTATCCGACATGCAGTGATTGGCAGATGGCAAGCCTGCCCACTGCAACACATTTAGGCAAACGGGGAAGTGCGGTAAATGCCCTGCAACCGCATGCAGTGCGTAATTGTCGACAAAAACTGGGTTAAAATAGGTGGTGAGGAGGCGTCTAATCGCTTCCTCATCGCCTGTTAGTAGCCCCTGAAGCACGATCCAAATGTGAATCATGCTTCAGAAGAAGGCAGATTTAGACACATATCTACCACTCACCCTCCATGTCACCATAACATTAAGGATCACACTAACGCTCCTTGTGACCCTAACAGTAAGCCTCCCTGTCACACTAAGACTCACACTAGCTCTCCTATAACCCTAACATTAAGCCTTTACAGCAATCCTCCTTACAACCCTCATACTAACCCTCCCTGTAACCTGAGATTATATATAACCAGCACACCTAAATGTTCCAGTAAAGGCAACATTTAATAATTTGGGGCTAGGCAGGGTCTTCTTCGTCAGGCAGACAAGGACTCACATTCTCATACATTGCACTGCAGTGTGCTTATCAGTTCCTCAGCTTCCTTTCACCATGTCCACCATGGACGCTTGTATTAAAGGTCCTGTTCTTTAGAAATTAGTGATGACAGAAGAAAATTGCAGGATCAAAAATGATCTAGGAATCACTGATTCAGCAGAGCATAGATTTTTTATTTCTGATTCACAGATACTCAGCTGTCAAAAGTTTGTATTTTTTCTGCTAAAAATGTAGATGCAAATATCAGTAGGATTGGCATATGTATCTGAATCTGTTTTAATCTCAGCCTACTGCATTCTTCTGCATAGCCATATAGAGATGGAGCGGCGGCACTCTAAGCCAATCAGCGCTCTAGTAATTTTCACAGTGCAGTCTAACACTGGGTACTTTTTGCACCCACTGCCCGCTCCCCTCCCACAAGTCATTCATACATAGTTACATAGTTAGTTAGGTTGAAAAAAGACACAAGTCCATCCAGTTCAACCACAAATAAAAAATAAATAAAAAAAATATCATACAATCCCATATACCCCATTCTATACCCACAGTTGATCCAGAGGAAGGCAAAAAAAAAAACAGCAGCGCATGCTCCAATTTGCTAAAGCAGGGGAAAAAATTCCTTCCTGATCCGAGAGGCAATCGGATTTTCCCTGAATCAATTTTACCTATAAATGTTAGTACCCAGTTATATTATGTACATTTAGGAAAGTATCCAGGCCTTTCTTAAAGCAATCTACTGAGCTGGCCAGAACCACCTCTGCAGGGAGTCTAGTCTACATTTTCACAGCTCTTACTGTGAAGAAACCTTTCCGTATTTGGAGATGAAATCTCTTTTCCTCTAGACGTAAAGAGTGCCCCCTTGTCCTCTGTGTTGACTGTAAAGTGAATAACTCAACACCAAGTTCACTATATGGACCCCTTATATATTTATACATGTTGATCATATCCACCCTTAATCTCCTCTTATCAAGGGTGAATAAATTCAGTTCCTCTAATCTTTCCTCATAGCTGAGCTCCTCCATGCCTCTTATCAGGCTCTTATACTTGAAAGATAACTCCAGAGACTTCCCAGTTGTGAGCCTCATTCCCCACAGAACATGTATCCTGAACTTCCTGGGCTATCTGCATTCCGCCAGTCTGTGAACAAGCCTTGTGCCGAAGCGAATTGAGTTCAGGAGGTGAAGTGAAGGATGGGAAAGTGTTTGTAGAGAGAAGGTGAACCTGATCAGCCAGGGTCTCCCTTGGGCTTTATCTCAGGTTTGCATTACTTTTATACAAAATAAGGATGGGAAGGTGAGCCCAGAAGTGCACTTATTTTTCACAAGGGAGGGAGGTTACTAGGAATTCAATTTTAATACAACTTATTTCTGTAGGAACACAGACAGGTCCTCATCTACCTGGTGCACTCAGAATCTGGTGCATCTGTACATGGTAGTAGCCATTCAGCTTCAACTTCAACTTGTTCAACTAAGTTTTGACAATGAAACCTGGAAGCTGGTTGGTTTCTATGCAGAGCTATACCATATTTTGCACCATGCAGTTTTACCAACAGTCTCACTCTTTGGACTTTGCAATGAAATGAAAACTGACAATATAAATACAATGTTTGCCATGGTTGCAACAGAGCATGCTATTTTACCTATGTGAGGACCCCCTTTATTTTCATACACAGAATGGCGACAAATAGGATTTCCTGTTTTATTTTATTTATCTGTTACGCATGTATATGTTTTTTTAGGATTTTCTACGCATTTATTTTAGGAATTGCTATTTTAGTGCACTTTTTACTGAGCGCTGTTTTTTCACCTTACTTGCACATCATATGGATATATTTTATCACTGTTTTATTTAAATGAAGAATACACCTCTTTACAGATGAGTGATGTTAGGATCTTGGGATTTCCTGACCTGCAAATGTAGAGGCTTATAACATGTGAGATAGCTGGCCTGGTAGTAGTTTGTTCTATAATGCTGAAGATGCTTTGCAGCTCACCAAAGTGGCCTATTCAGTTCTTTCTTAAAAAGAGGCAAAACATCTACATTAGTCATGTTTAGTGTAATGTAACTAACTACTATAGCTGTACCATGACTTGGATGGATGAGAAGAGCCTTCACAGACAATACGTGGAATAACAAAGATCATAAGGATGTAGGTAGACTAGAATAATGTCCACATGGTACATCTTGGTAGATTGTCCCCTGTATCTGTAAGTATCTAGTTTTATATTTGACTGGGTTGTGCCTTCGGCAACTAAGACCACATTACCTTAGCAGTACAATTTTGATTGAAAATGTATACTTTATTTTTCAAGAAAATATACAAAAAACAAGTACTTTGAACAGGGTACAATCATCATCAAGCATACATTAAATTTAACATTTTTCTTCGTCTGTTGTCTTCTGTCAATGGCAATTCAATAGGCAACGGGTGTGATGTGAGGGGGTGGGGGTGGGGGGGTGGTGAGGGGGAAAAGAGTTCACAGGCCCGAAGCTTTATTTGAACTGCCCATGGGTACATAGAGTGGGAGAGGGTGGGGGGGAAGGGGGGGAACAAAAATTCAGTCCTCCTCTTCCTCCTTGAAGTCCATCAAGTTATAGTCTCTGAGCAGGCTGTGAACCAGTCTGCGACAGTCCTCGATGGACATCCTCTCCCGCTGGTGGATGAGGCGCTTTCTGGCGCACCAAACAGCGTCCTTTAAGCAACACAGCACCCTCCAGGCACTGTCTATGTCTTCCTGTGAGTGTGTCCCACAGAATAGTCCGTTCAACACACCGAAGTGTGTGATTGCAGTCTGAGGTACAAAGTCTTTGAGATGAGGTTCCATGACCCTCAACAAGCCCTGTGCAAAGGGACACTCCCAGAAAACATGCAATGCCAGTGTTTTCCCTTCGATGGTGAGTTCTCTGAGTACAATGTACCAACAAGAAAGGGAGGAGGCAATATAGTAATTAAACATTATGCTTTGCATAAATGCTTGACTTTGAATCATACCCTGCACTACTCACTGCTGACCCAGAACTAAGTACTTCCCAGAAACCCCAGCTTAAACTAACAACATGGTACATTACACGAGTCCTGCACACTCTGCACTCCCCTCCAGCACATCCTGCCCTCTGTCATACCTTCTGTACTCCCCTCCAGCACATCCTGCCCTCTGTCATACCTTCTGCACTCCCCTCCAGCACATCCTGCCCTCTGTCATACCCTCTGCACTCCCCTCCAGCACATCCTGCCCTCTGTCATACCCTCTGCACTCCCCTCCAGCACATCCTGCCCTCTGTCATACCTTCTGTACTCCCCTCCAGCACATCCTGCCCTCTGTCATACCATCTGCACTCCCCTCCAGCACATCCTGCCCTCTGTCATACCCTCTGCACTCCCCTCCAGCACATCCTGCCCTCTGTCATACCTTCTGTACTCCCCTCCAGCACATCCTGCCCTCTGTCATACCCTCTGCACTCCCCTCCAGCACATCCTGCCCTCTGTCATACCCTCTGCACTCCCCTCCAGCACATCCTGCCCTCTGTCATACCTTCTGCACACCCCTCGAGCACATCCTGCCCTCTGTCATACCCTCTGCACTCCCCTCCAGCACATCCTGCCCTCTGTCATACCCTCTGCACTCCCCTCCAGCACATCCTGCCCTCTGTCATACCCTCTGCACTCCCCTCCAGCACATCCTGCCCTCTGTCATACCCTCTGCACTCCCCTTCAGAACATCCAGCCCCCTGTCATACTCTCTGCACTCCACTCCAGCACATTCTGCCCTCTGTCATACCCTCTGTACTCCCTCCAGCACATCCTGCCCTATGTCATACCCTCTGAACTCCCCTCCAGCACATCCTGCCCTCTGTCATACCCTCTGCACTCCCCTCCAGCACATCCTGCCCTCTGTCATATTATCCACACTCCCCTCCAGGACATCCTGCCCTATGTCATACCCTCTGCTCTCCCCTCCAGCACATCCTGCCCCCTGTTATACCCTCTGCACTCCCCTCCAGCACATCCTGCCCTCTGTCATACTCTCTGCACTCCCCTCCAGCACATCCTGCCCTCTGTCATACTCTCTGCACTCCCCTCCAGCACATCCTGCCCTCTGTCATACCCTCTGCACTCCCTCCAGCACATCCTGCCCTATGTCATACCCTCTGAACTCCCCTCCAGCACATCCTGCCCTCTGTCATACCCTCTGCACTCCCCTCCAGCACATCCTGCCCTCTGTCATACCCTCTGCACTCCCCTCCAGCACACCCTGCCCTCTGTTATACTCTCTGCACCCCTCTCCTGTACATTCTGCCCTATGTCATACCCTCTGCACTCCCTCCAGCACATCCTGCCCTATGTCATACCCTCTGAACTCCCCTCCAGCACATCCTGCCCTCTGTCATACCCTCTGCACTCCCCTCCAGCACATCCTGCCCTCTGTCATATTATCCACACTCCCCTCCAGCACATCCTGCCCTATGTCATACCCTCTGCTCTCCCCTCCAGCACATCCTGCCCCCTGTCATACCCTCTGCACTCCCCTCCAGCACATCTTGCCCTCTGTCATACCCTCTGCACTCCCCTCCAGCACATCTTACCCTCTGTCATACCCTCTGCACTCCCCTCCAGCACATCCTGCCCTCTGTCATACCCTCTGCACTCCCCTCCAGCACATCTTGCCCTCTGTCATACCCTCTGCACTCCCCTCCAGCACATCTTACACTCTGTCTTACCCTCTGCACTCCCCACCAGCATTTCCTGCCCTCTGCCATACCCTCTGCACTCCTCTCCAGCACATCCTGCCCTCTGTTATACTCTCTGCACCCCTCTCCCGTACATGCTGCCTGCTGTCATAACCTCTGCACTCTCTCCAGCATATCCTGCCCTCTGTTATACTCTCTGCACTCTCTCCAGCATATCCTGCCCTCTGTTATACTCTCTGCACCCCTCTCCTGTACATGCTGCCTGCTGTCATACCCTCTGCATATACTGCCTGTTAATACACTTCTGTATCATCATTTGTTATATCCTCAACCCTTCCCATTCTAGAATGGGCACTTTTTTGCTATTAAAAATAAAATAGATACACCTGATCTCCCCTTTTTTCAGATTATAGTTTGTACCCGTTGATAAATGCAGGGGAATGGAGTTAGCGTCTTCTCACATTCTGGTGTTTTTTATTCGTGAAAATAAATCAAACTTCTGACAATAGGAATTGTGCAGTTTGTTCCAAGGCAATGTCCTCTACACATTTGGGCATATGTGATTTCTAACGCCCAATTTAATACATATTAATAATAAAATCCATTTACTGACCTTCTTGTGCAGTGAAGGACACAGAAACTTTTGTTTCCCAAATCCCAGAGACTTCACGGCTTTCCCGTCCGCGTGTGATCACCCCCTCTCCCCTTACACCCCCTCCCTGCTGCGTCCCTCAGCGTTGAGGCGTCATCTGGCGTTTGTTTTTAAAGCTGCTGCGGAGGACAGAGCTGACTGTCAGGGTGCCGTGGGCGAGAGGTGCAGATTAAAGCAGTTTTATTCCTTTTCATGTTGAAGCTGCCAGTTTGGTGACTGGAGAGAGGAAAGTGGAGGGGGGAGGACAATGAGAGAGAAAGGCTCTGCCAGTCACACTGCAGCCAAACCTTATTCTTTCCAGTTATTAGACTGCCTTGTCGAGGAACGTCCCTCTCTAGACAGGTGTTTGGAGGAATACAAGGACATGTGTAGTAAAATACCAATTGATTGTACTAAGGCAGGGTTAAGTTGCTCTCCCTCTGGCAATAAAACGCTTTAATAGCAGGCAGATACAGCATCCTTTGTGACAGGTGTCAAGGATTGTCAAACCTCTCCGTCTCTGTTTTCACTGGTTCTGTCCTCTCAATAACACCAACTTTCACATTTATTCTTCTTGTATTATAAGCAATTTCTTTTTACAAACGTACGTGGTTATATATTTGGATTGCACACATGGACATCATTAGCTAAGAACATGTGTTAAGAAGGATCTTACAAGCATTATAACCATCCTGTGCAGTTACCTTCATGGCTTTCGTCACTATCATCGGCTCCCACCCATAGCCAGGTCCGCCTGTGATCTGGCCAGTAGAATAATTACCACTTTTGGTTGGTGATAATACCTTATCCACTTGACCTGCGGAAGATATACCCCCCTTCATGACCAGGCCATTTTTTGAGTCACGTTACTGCGATATTTTAACTGACAATTACGCGGTCATGCACCACTGAGATTTTTTACTATTTGCGCTATGAACAAAAATAGACTGCCAATTTAAAAAAAACATATATATTTTTTTAACTTTTTTTTATAATGTATCCAATAAAAGAAAAAAAAAATACAACTTCTTCATAAAGGCCAATATATATTCTGCTGCATGTTTTTTGGTAAATAATCCCAATAAGTGTGTATTGTATGGCTTGCGCAAAAGTCATAGGGGGTTATTTACTAAAGGACAATCCACTTTGCACTACAATTGCACTTGGAAGTAAAGTCGCTGTAGAACTGAGAGGGACATGCAAGGAAAATAAAAAAAACAGCATTTTAGCTTGCACATGATTGGATGATAAAATCAGCAGAGCTTCCACTAATTTCAGATCTACCCCTAAAATTTAGAGCGACTGCACTTCTAAGTGCACTAGCAGTGCAAAGTGGATTTGCCTTTCGTAAATAACCCCCATAGTGTCTACAAACTATGGGATATATACTGGAGTTTTTTTATTCATTTATTTATTTTATACTAATAACGCCGGCAATCAGCGACTTATAGCAGGGCTGCGATATTGCGCCGGACAATCTGACACTAACTGACACTTTGTGGGAACAAGTGACACTAATACAGTTATCACTGCTAAAAATATGCAATGTCGCTGTACTAATGACACTAGCTGGGAAGGGGTTAAACATATAGGGCTATCAAAAGGGTTAAATGTGTGCTTAACCAGTGTGTTGTGTACTCTGCGTGCTGTTTTTAACTAAGGGATGTGATGGATTTTATTCCCTGTTTTGCAGGGAAAGAAGATCCCTCATATCCCAGCTGTCAGGATGGAGCTTTGCATTGTTACACAAACATGAACTTTAATGACATCCCAGTCTTAGTCCGTAGGGTTCAATATTGAGTTGGCCCTCCCTTTACAGCTATAACAGCTTTAACCCTTCTGGGAAGGCCAGTCAAGTTCCTAAAACCCAAACTCACTCACCCATGTCTTTATGGACCTTGCTTTGTGCACTGGTCCAAATCATTTGGTGGAGGGGGGATTATGGTGTGGGGGTTGTTTTTCAGGGGTTGGGCTCGGCCTCTTAGTTCCAGTGAAGGGATCTCTTAAACCGTCAGCATACCAAGACATTTTGGACAATTTCATACTTCCAACTTTGTGGGAACAGTTTGGGGGATGGCCCCTTCCTGTTCCAACATGACTGCGCACCACTGCACAAAGCAAGGTCCATAAAGACATGGATGAGTGAGTTTGGGGTAGAGGAACTTGACTGGCCTGCACAGAATCCTGACCTTAACCTGATAGAACACCTTTGGGATGAATTAGAGCGAAGACCGCAAGCCAGGCCTTCTCGTCCACATCAGAGCCTGATCTCACAAATGTGCTTATGGAAGAATGATCAAACAGTCTCATAGACACACTCCTAAACTTTGTGGACAACCTTCCCAAAAGAGCTGAAGCTGTTTTAGTAGCAAAGGGTGGGCCAACTCAAAACTTTTGGTAATATAGTGTATCTCTTCTTGACGATCAACGGGTGCTGGCGGACATCCATTGGCCAGCACAAGCTGATCAGCTTCTGCTGTGACCAATCACAACAGAAGTGGTGCGCCCCCTACCTGGATGTGCAGAATCACATATATACACGTGATTCTGTATATAACGGACACCCTGTAGCAGTAAGTCTGCTATGATTAACATATTGTAGTATGTCTGCTGAGCCCCCAGCAGAGCTGCACACCAAAGACCGGGGACATTTCACTGTGGAAGTGGTATACTTTGGTTACTTACGCATAGATAACAACACACCACATGACCCTTGTGGCGTATTTACTAAAGTAGATTATAAAAATACTTTTTTATATAGTTATAGTGTATTTCTACTTTTCCAGTCAAATATGAGAAACACTCACTATATGTTTCTTATTTGTTTCTATTTACATTTTTTTTAAACAAATTTCTGACCTTTCGGCTCAGTTCACACTGTAGCAACCTGTCAGGCGACTTACCACCTGCAAGTCCCACTCCATTCAGTGCAATGGAAGCTCATGCACTTTTTTGAGCCACCGAAATTTTGCTTCAGTCGACAGAACGCTCATATGTGAACAGGAGCCACTTAAATGAATGGGATTTGGTTTGTTGAGTGTTTTAGAGCTACAAGCTCAGGTGTGAACGGGTCCTAAAAGGTATTTTTCATTAAGTTGTTTCTGCCACTCTGTAATGTCCTTTTTAAGCTCCTGAGCCTCTCCTTTTCCATCTCACTTTCTTTTATTTGGAACACGTATTGCACATTAGTTGCAGTCATTAGCACTACTCTATGCACAGTACACATCCTATTGTTCATAGTCCATCTGAGGGGCAAGCAAGAGAAGATGGCTACATTCCTACATACGTTCCTACATACGTTCATACATATGTTCCTACATACGTTCCTACATATGTCCCTACATACTTTCCTACATATGTCCCTACACACGTTCCTACATACGTTCCTACATAAGTCCCTACATACGTTCCTACATACGTTCACATATGTCCCTAAATACGTTCCTACATACATATGTCCCTAAATATGTTCCTACACACGTTCCTACATACGTTCCTACATATGTTCCTACATACCTTCCTACATATGTCCCTACATACTTTCCTACATACATTCCTACATATGTCCCTACATACGTCCCTACATATGTTCCTACATACGTTCCTATATACGTTCCTACATACGTTCCTAAATACGTTCCTTCATACATTCCTTCATGCGTTCCTACATACGTTCCTACATACGTACCTATATACGTTCCTACACACGTTCCTACATATGTTACCCCCTACACATACGTTCCTACCCTATACGTTCCTACATACGTTCCTACGTTCCTACATAAGTGTTCCTACATACATACATATGTTCCTACATACGTTCCTACATATGTCCCTAAATACGTTCCTACATACGTTCCTACATACGTTCCTACATACGTTCCTACATATACGTTCCTACATACGTTCCTACATACGTTCCTATGTTCCCTATACGTTCCTACATACGTTCCTACATATACGTTCCTACATATACATACGTGCCTACATTCCTACATACGTTCCTACATACGTTCCTACATATACGTCCCTACATACGTTCCTACATACGTTCCTACATATGTTCCTACGTTCCTACATACGTTCCTACATACGTTCCTACATACGTTCCTACATACGTTACCATATGTTCCTACATACGTTCCTACATACGTCCCTAAATATGTTCCTACATATGTCCCTACATAACATACGTTCCTACATACGTCCCTCCTACATACGTTCCTACATACGTCCCTACATACGTTCCTACCTACATACGTCCCTACATACGTTCCTACATACGACATATGTCCCTACTACGTTCCTACATATGTCCCTACATACAGTGGTGTGAAAAAAGTGTTTGCCCCCTTCTCATTTCCTGTTCCTTTGCATGTTTGTCACACTTAAGTGATTCGGAACATCAAACCAATTTAAACAATAGTCAAGGACAACACAAGTGAACACAAAATGCAATTTGTAAATAAGGTGTTTATTATTAAAGGTGAAAAAAAATCCAAACCATCATGGCCCTGTGTGAAAAAGTGATTGCCCCCCTTGTTAAAACATACTATAACTGTGGTTGTCCACACCTGAGTTCAATTTCTCTAGCCACACCCAGGCCTGATATTGCCACACCTGTTCACAATCAAGGCATCACTTAAATAGGAGCTGCTTGACACAGTAAGGTCCACCAGAAGATCCTTAAAAGCTACACATCATGCCGAGACCCAAAGAAATTCAGGAACAATGAGAAAGAAAGTAATTGAGATCTATCAGTCTGGAAAGGGTTATAAAGCCATTTCCAAAGCTTGGGGAATCCAGCGAACCACAGTGAGAGCCATTATCCACAAATGGCGAAGACATGTCACAAAAGACCCCACAACAACGTCCAAGGAACTGCAGGCCTCACTTGCCTCAGTTAAGGTCAGCGTTCATGCCTCCACCATCAGGAAAAGACTGGGCAAAAATGGCCTGCATGGCAGAGTTCCAAGGAGAAAACTGCTGAGCAAAAAGAACATCAAAGCTCGTCTCAATTTCTCCACAACACATCTTGATGATCCAAGACTTTTGGGACAACATTCTGTGGACCGATGAGACAAAAGTGGAACTCTTTGGAAGGTGTGTGTCCTATATCTGGCGTAGAAGGAACACTGCATTTCAGAAAAAGAACATTATACCAACAGTAAAATATGGTGGTGGTAGTGTGATGGTCTGGGGCTGTTTTGCTGCTTCAGGACCTGGAAGACTTGCCGTGATAAAAGGAACTATGAATTCTGCTGTCTACCAAGAGATCCTGAAGGAGAATGTCCGACCATCTGTTCGTGTA
This sequence comes from Lithobates sylvaticus, assembly GCA_028564925.1. Classification (NCBI taxonomy): domain Eukaryota; kingdom Metazoa; phylum Chordata; class Amphibia; order Anura; family Ranidae; genus Lithobates; species Lithobates sylvaticus. Next base: position 141,335,658 of record CM053038.1, on the reverse strand, counting down.
CTCAAGCTGAAACAAACTTGGGTTCTGCAGCAGGACAATGATCCTAAACACACCAGCAAGTCCACCACCGAATGGCTGAAGAAAAACAAAATGAAGACTTTGGAGTGGCCTAGCCAAAGTCCTGACCTGAATCCTATTGAGATGTTGTGGTATGACCTTAAAAAGGCCGTTCATGCTCGAAAACCCTCTAATGTAACTGAATTAGGACAATTCTGCAAAGATGAGTGGGCCAAAATTACTCCAGGACGCTGTAAAAGCCTCATTGCACGTTATCGCAAACGCTTGGTTGCAGTTGTTGCTGCTAAGGGTGGCCCAACCAGTTATTAGGTTTAGGGGGCAATCACTTTTTCACACAGGGCCATGATGGTTTGGATTTTTTTTCACCTTTAATAATAAACACCTTAATTTACAAATTGCATTTTGTGTTTACTTGTGTTGTCCTTGACTATTGTTTAAATTGGTTTGATGTTCCGAAACACTTAAGTGTGACAAACATGCAAAGGAACAGGAAATGAGGAAGGGGGCAAACACTTTTTCACACCACTGTACGTTCCTACATACGTCCCTACATACGTTACTACATACGTTACTACATACTTTCCTACATACGCACTACGTTACATGTTCCTTATGTCCCTACATACGTTCATACATAGTTCCTGCAGTTCCTACATACGTTCTACATATGTTCCTACATACGTTCCTACATATGTTCCTACATCTACGTTCCCACATATGTTCCTACATAGTTTTTACATACATTCCTACATACATTCCTACATATGTTCCTTCATACGTTCCTACATACGTTCACACATAGATTCCTACATAGATTCCTACATACGTTCCTACATACAGTAGCACCAAGGAGAATGTAGCCACCCCCTAACAGGAGGTTGACAGAAGGGAATCTTGAGATTCAAGATTGAGAGCAATAACGGTACTTTTCTGAGTTACAAATAAATAGATTTTTTTTTAAACCAGCCAATTTAATTATGGTAAACATGACGAAGGGAAAAGTTAGGGAATTTTTTAAGTGAGTCAAAATGTAAAAAGCAATTATTTAAAGTTTTTTGTTTATTTGTTTTTTTTTTTGTATAAAAATAACAAACATGTCACATGCACTCTGCTTCACTCTGGAAACATATGATACCTTTGCACGTGGGAAAAAAAAACCCTGCTTTTAGGTCTCATATTCAGATCCATGCTGGTACACTAGCTGTGAAGGCTCTGGTCCTCCCCTCCCTCCCGCCCCCTTTTGGTAGGTATTCTACCTGGACTTGACATTTTTTCATCTTGTTTTGGCTTGTTTTAACACCATCTTGGGCGTTCCTGTCTCCTTCTTCTCTGTTGAGTGTATGATCTCCAGTGCTTGAAACGTTTAACACACGAGTGAAAGATCTTGATGAAATTTTTGTTTTCCCTGTACTGTGACCCTTGAAGAAGGAGGAAACCCGAGACAACGCCGAAACGCGTTGGGTCTGATTATTCATTACGATGTTGATGCATTATATACTATGCTGATTTTGTTAAGACGCTTTACATTTTTTATGTATACTTCTTTTCTTAAATACATTTTGTTGTAATATATTTATACTTTATTTAAATGTTTTCTTGGGGAAAGACATGTTGTGCCTTTAAAGTCCACCAATTAGGGGACATTTTCTTCTTCTTATCACTATTGGATGTGGCACACAACTTTCTAATCTCCCCACATTGTGCAACCTAGCTGATCAAACCAATTTTTCGCTTAGAGATCAGTAATGTGTCACACACAGCCACGCCCCCCCCCCACACAGTTAGAAACACGCCCTAGGACACACTTAACCCCTTCACTGCAAGTGTTATTTACACAGGAATCAGTGCATTTGTATAGCACTGATTGCTGTATAAATGCCAATGGTCCCAAAAATGTCCGATGCGTCCACCATAATGTCGCAGTCACAATAAAAATTGCTGATCGCCGCCATTTAAAAAAAATTTAAAATTATTAATAAAAATGCCATAAAATATCCCCTATTTTGTAAACGCTACAACTTTGCACAAACCAATCAATAATCGCTTATTGCGATTCTCTTTTACCAAAAATATGTAGAAAATAAAGTATCGGCCTAAACTGAGGAAAAAAAAATTTATATATTTTTGGGGGATATTTATTATAGCAAAAAGTAAAAAATAATGTGTTTTTTTTTCAAAATTGTCGCTATTTTTTTGTTTATAGCGCAAAAAATTAAAACCGCAGAGGTGATCAAATACCACCAAAAGAAAGCTCTATTTGTGGGGAAAAAAAAAGGACGTCAATTTTTTTTGGGAGCCACGTCGCACGGCCGCGCAATTGTCAGTTAAAGCGACGCAGTGCCGAATCGCAAAAAGTGCTCTGGTCAGGAAGGGGGTAAATTCTTCCAGGGCTGAAGTGGTTAATTAGACAAAGTAATCATAGTAGATAGTAAGAACTGGATGTAGCATAAGAATTTTATTTTCATGTTTCCTATTGTTCAAAATTATGGTAATTTCTAGGGACAGAAAATTAAAGTGACAAGACTATCCCAATTAGTATTTTGTATCTTGTCATTAAATACAGAAAGCTGTAAACGAAAATATGGTTTAAAAACGGGGGTTAAGGCAACCTTCCATTCTATCAAACTGGGCCTTCCTTGTATGAAATGCAAAAAAAAATGTTTGATTTTTGCTAGCAACACAATTGGGTAATAAAGTGCATATAGCTTCACCTTATTCATTTACTAGGCAAAGTGACCATACACTCCCCAGAATGAACTGTTTGTTAGGTGAACAGCATCTACTCCTTTAGTAAATCAGCCCCATGGGATCTTCAAGAGATTCAGTCATGCATGTGTAAGTGAGCCTACTAATAGTGTCTAAGTTTTTTAGTACCCTGACAATGCCTGTGATGGATTGGGGCCGGTGCTGCACCACAGGATCACCCCATAGAGATAACAATAGCACCATGACACATTGCAAAGGAAAATCTCAGCAAGAGACATTGACTGGGGGAGGGGTACATAATGTGGGTGGAGGAAAGTTGCAGGAGGTGACATTCTGAAAAGATCCATTGGGAGTATGCATAGGGCAAAGAAGACCAGATAGATTCCAGGGAATGGAGGCTCGCTTTGTGACAAGCATAGCAAGATCTACTCATCCAAAAAGCATATATACAAGTCATGGCATTGCTTGCTCATTTAGGGAAAACCTGAATGTTGCCGAATTTACCCATTACCCTAACAAGACATTTAAAGCTGAACTTTAGGTAAACAGCTAAATACATAGATGAAATTCATTTATATATTAATATGTACTTCTGACCATCTAGTTTTGAGATTTACATAGCTCTATCCAGTCCAGTCCAGTCCAGTCTCGAAGGAGAGTAGACCTATTTTTCCTCTGCTGCAGTTTACTTATAGCGGAAGTAAACCCATCGATGTAACAGTTTAAAAAAAAAAAGGCATGCCGGGAATGCTAACTGCACATTGGCTGTGCTCTCAACCAAACAGTCAAACCATCCAATGGCTGGTGTCATAACGGATAACATGTGAAGCACCGTGGCAGTTGAAGATTAAACAGAGGCAAAGATGGCAGCTTCCTTGGCTGAAAACATAGGGGGGTTTACTTCCACTTTAAGCCCCGTACACAAGGTCAGAAATTACGACAGGGAAATTTGCTATCGGACCATGTTGTCGGAAAATCCGCCCGTGTGTGGGCTCCATCGGACTTTTTCCATCGGAATTTCCGACGGAAAAAATTTGAGATCCTGCTTTCAAATTTTTCGACAACAAAATCCGATCAGACTTTTTCCGATCGTGTGTAGAGAATTCCGACGGACAAAGTGCCATGCATGCTCAGATCAAATTACGAGACCAAAGCTATTGGCTACTAGCCTCTATGTAGTTCCGTTGTACGCAACAAACGTCACCACGTTCAGAATGATCGGATTTTCCGACAACTTTGTCCGACCGTGTGTATGCAACACCAGTGTTGGACAAAATCCGTCGGAAAAAATCTGACGGATTTTGTGGTCGGAATTTCCGAACGACTGAACTGTCTCCACCACACCCCGACCTGTGACTGGACAGTGAAAGGAGTAGAAAGAAGACAGGTGAGTTCATCTCTCTGTCAATCTGCTTTCTCCTCCTCTCAAAATGCTGCTTGCTAACACATGAACGGATTGACTCCTTGTGCTGCTTCCTTTACTTTTAGTCTGAACTCT
>CM053038.1:141311489-141330967 GCA_028564925.1 Lithobates sylvaticus | reverse complement strand
TTCTTCTCACAAAAATTCTCGTACAACAAATGCTGTGTACACACAATCGGAAATTCGGCCAGCAAAAGACAGATGAGAGCTTTTGGTCAGAAAATGCGCCATCGGACTTCCAGCCAGCAAAAGATTGAGAGCATGTTCTCAATTTTTAGGTCGGAAAAACTTCCGATAGGAAATTCTGATCGTCTGTACCAATTCCGACGTTCAAAATTCCTACGCATGCTCGGAAACAATTTGACGCATGCTCGGAAGCATTGAACTTCATTTTCTCGGCAGGTCGTAGTGTTTTATGTCACCACGTTCTTGGCGGTCGAAAGTTCAGCAAACTTTTGTGTGACCGTGTTTATGCAAGCCAAGCTTGAGCGGAATTCCGTCGGAAAAAACATCCAAGATTTTTCTGACGAAAAAACGCTTGTGTGTACATGACAAAAGGCTTACTTTTGTTGTTGTTTCTGATCATGTGCCGTCTTTCTTTTCTTATTTTTCTTGTACGAAAATTCTACAAAAACTGTACACATGAAATGAAAATCGTTTGTTATGTTCCCGTGCAAGAAAGATTTTGGCGTTTTCCCCTTCGAGAATTTTCATATGAAAATTCGGAATTGGCTGTTGAAAGTTGTGTACACACCATCCGAAAATCATACAAAAATTCTTTGGACGAAATTTGATTTGATGATTTTCTTATAGTGTGTACGAGCGTTTAAATTCGATATGGGTATTATGCAACAAAATGGGAATGATAAGTCGTACGATCATTTGATCGTGTGTACGAGGCATTAGGCTGGGTTTATACTGAGTAAAGATCACAACGGCTCCCAGCAGGAGTCCGGTGCGTCTCCATTCACCACTTCAGGTCCGATTTCAGCCTGAATTTTGGGCTGAATATGGACCTGAAACGGACCAAAAGACACACAGGACTCCTGTGCAATTTGCACCGGACCTGCTCCTGAGATCCATAGAGAGCCGGTCACAATCTCCTGCAATGCGAATTGGATGCAGAGGAAAACCGCATCCAATTCACATAGGTATGAACCCAGCCTTAAATCTTTCGCTGCTAGAGCCATTTTTGCATTTTTTTTCCACACATTAATTAATAGTTTTAGGCCTTAATATTACATAAATTCCTCAAAATAGTATATATTTTCTGAAAGCACAGAGTGGTATTTCCAATGTTTATGTCACATGATATTAGCACAACGATTTAGGAAATGCTAAATTTTAGTAGAAAATACACTAAAGTTAATTGTGGGGCACAAAAATTTAATAAATTACCCATTTTCTTTGTACAATTTAAAGGAGGAGGTGGTGCCAAGTACTGTAATACCCAATATGTCAAACTTTAAAATTGCATGTGACTGTGAAGCAGCAACAAACTTCAGCACCCTATATTTTCCAAGGATTTAACCACTTAAGGACCGAGCCTCTTTCTGAGATTTGGTGCTAGAAAATTACTTAGAACCCCCAAACATTATACATTTTTTTTATAGTACCCTAGAGAATAAAATGGCGGTCGTTGCAATACTTTCTGTCACACCGTATTTGCGCAGCGGTCTTACAAGCGCACTTTTTTTGTAAAAAATACACTTTTTTTAATTAAAAAATAAGACAAAACAGTAAAGTTAGCCCAATTATTTTTTTTAATTGTGAAAGATAATGTTATGTCGAGTAAATTGATACCCAACATTTCACGCTTCAAAATTGCGCCCACTCGTGGAATGGCGACAAACTTTTACCATTAAAAATCTCCATAGTCGACGTTTAAAAAATTCTACGGGTTGCTTTTTTTTAAGTTACAGAGGAGGTCTATTGCTCTCGCTCTACCGATCGCGGCGATACCTCACATGTGTGGTTTGAACACTGTTTTCATATACGGGCGCTACTCACGGATGTGTTCGCTTCTGCACGCAAGCTCGTTGGGACGGGGCGCGTTTAAAAAAATATTTTTTTTTTAATTATTTTACCTTTTATTTTTTATTTTTACACTGTTTTAAAAAAAAAAATAAAATTTGTCACTTTTAATCCTATTAAAAGGAATGTAAACATCCCTTGTAATGTCATGGAGACGGAAGGGGGCCATCTTCCCCTCACTCGTCTCCATGCCCAGCATAGAAGAACATCCGATCACCTCCACCGCTGCCGACGGTTCCGGTAAGCAGCGGAGGGCACAGGAGCGCTGCGGTAGGGGGATCCTCTCCCTGCTGCCGATAAAATGATCACACGGTGAATCCGCCACAGAGACCACATTTATCTTGAAGCGGACCGCCGGCCGAACAAGAGAATACCGGGGTTATGGCAGCTAGCTTCTGCCATAACGATATCCCCCTTTAAAATAAGGACGTATATCGGAGAGCGGCGGTCCAGAAGTGGTTAAATCCCATGACTTGCTGATATTGTAATCTATAAAATCATTCCAACTAAATAACTTATTATACTGCACATGGGCGTCTGCAGAACTTTTTTCGGGGGGGGGGGGGGGGGCATAATTTTAAGGTTGTAGACTGCGGAGTGCAGACATGGTACAAGAGGTAGTTAGAGGCTGCAGACAGGATACAGAAGGTGGTTGGAGGCTGCGGACATGATACAGGAGGTGGTTGGAGGCTGCAGACATTATACAGGAGGTGGTAGGAGGCTGCAGGCACGGTACAGGAGGTGGTCGGAGGCTGCGGAGTGCGGACATGGTACAAGAGGAAGTTAGAGGCTGTGGACAGGATACAGGAGGTGGTTGGATGCTGCAGACATGGTACAGAAGGTGATTAGAGGCTGTGGGCAGGATGCAGGAGGTGGCTGGAGGCTGCAGACATGGTACAGGAGGTGGTTGCTGCGGAGTGTGGACATGGTACAAAAGGTGGTTAGAGGCTGCAGACATGATACAGGAAGGGGTTGGAGGGGCATGGGCACCTGCCCCCCCATACAGACGCCCATGCTTCTGCAGCAAGTTTTGGACAAGAAGAAACTTTTGATGTAAAACTGAAAATGATCTGCAGCAGGCAGAAAATTACAAGAGCTGGGTGACAAAGCAAGAGTAAAGAAGAGAGAAAGTATGGCGCAGCGACCTTGTGCATTACCAAAACTAATTTTAATAAAAGTATTACATCAATGGCTATACTCACATCAAAATGTAGTTAACAAGCATATCAAAGCATCAGCAATAGCGACCGGTGTCTCTGGGTCTATAGTGAGAACCGGAAGATGTCGGAGGACCAGACAGTATTGCAAGGAGGCTAACACATTTAGAGGGGGTACCCTCTTCTTCAGAGCCAAAGGGATTCTCGAGGGTTCTCCCTCGAAATGCATTAGCCTCAGGTCCGTCTTTAAGGCAGGGAAAAGGGGGCAGCTACCCTGGGCCCTGTCATTGTGGGGCCCAAAGCAACTTCCTCATACTTGCCAACTATCCCGGTTTAAATTCCCTGGTCCCTTGAAGTTTTAGTCCTGTGCTGTGTCCCAATATCTCAGTGTGAAGTTCTGTTACTAATGCTGCCCAGCTCTGCCCTATTGTTGTATACAGAAGACTCACCTGCAGACCCTGTATTTACATGTAAATAACCGGTATTAGTATGTAAATAACGGCGGCATTCCTATTCATATGAGGTCGTATCACCTATACTGAATGCTGCCTACTGAGGAGATAAAGGGGCATGTTTGAAAGTCCTGTCTGCAACTGTGGTCAGCCTAACATCAGCCTGTTCTGCAAAGATAAGCAAATTGGTGGGGGATGTTAGTGTGGGGTGTGCAGAGGTAGGCAGAGAAGGAATTAGTTTGGGTGCACAGGTGAGCAAGGAGGGGATGTATAGAGGTAAGGAAGGTGGGTGCAAAGATGAGCAGAGGAGGCGGGTAGAGTTAAATGGGTGGAGGGTTGGAGTAGAGAGGATGGGGGAGGTTTGGGGGTGCAGAGGTTAGCAGGGGTTTTAGGATGCAAAGGTGTACTGATAGGGTGGATAAAGATGTAGGTCGCGTGTAGGGCAGCCCAATTATTTTAATAGGCTGCTCTATGTGCTAGAAATGCAGAAGAAAGTCCCTAACGCTTTTTCAAAACCACAAGGTTGCACAGCAAATGTCAGCAGATGCGTGAGGGTGTCATTAACAATTAATGGCCCTGCTGCATATCTGCTAAAGGGCAGCACGTTTATGTGGTGTCAGGAAAGCGATTTTGCATGCATTCCTGACACACACAAATGTGAACGCAGGTTAAACGTCTCAGTTACATTGGTGATCAGTGTAAATCTTCTCATTACATTGGGGCTTGGTGTAGAATACTTTCATTCACACTAGTGGCCAGTGCGAATCCCTCCTTACATTGATGGTTACTGTGAAATCTCCTATTACATTAGTGGTCAGTATAAATCCCCTTTACATGGGTGGTCATTGCAAATCTTCTCATTACATTGGGGCTTGGTGTACAATCCTTATAATTACACTAGTGGCCACAGTGAATATAATTACACTAGTGGCCAGTGTAAATCCCTATTACATTGGTGGCCAATGTTAAAACTTCTCTTTATATTGGTAGTCGGTAAAAAAAATAAGCATTGCCATTGATCACACCCTCTCCTCCCCCCCAGTACACACCCTCTCCTCCCCCCCAGTACTGCCACTGATGCCAGGAGTTTTATGTCTATTAATGGGTCCCCTCACCACCCCAGTCCATGGTGTGCAGGCAGGTGGAGAGTGAAATTGCATGGAGGGGGGGGGCCAAGAAAATGTTTGCCAGGGTTCAATCAATATTAAAGACAGCCCTGGTTAACCTCCTTACAATACAGTCTGATCCTCCAACATCTTTGGTAGTTTTTATGTGAGTATAACCATTGCTGTAATACTTTTATTAAAATTATTTTTGGTAATGCACAAGGTCGGTGCACCCTCCTTTCTCTCTTCTATACATTTCAGTTCCATGGACAGACATTGTTCTGAGGAGGGCAGCAAGGCAATTGACATTCTAGGCCAGGTTCACACTGGTACGACACGACAGTCGTACCACTTTGGATCCGACTTTGCCCTGCGACTTGAAGTCCGACATGCGTCAGACTTCAATGAACAGGGATCCAACTTTGATCCCCGGCAATACCAGGCACTGTATCTGGTATGAATCTTTAGGGGAAACTCCACTCCAAAAAAAAAAAAAAAAAACGGCATGGGTTCCCCCTCCAAGAGCATACCAGGCCCTTTGGTCTGGTATGGATTTTAAGGGGAACCCCCACACCGAAAAAACGGCGCGGGGGTCCCCCCAAAAATCCATACCAGACCCTTATCTGAGCACACAGCTCAGCAGGTCCCCTCCCCTCCTGAACCGTACCAGGCCACATGCCCTCAACACCCTAAAGCACCTTGTCCCCATGTTGATGAGGACAAGGGCCTCTTCCCCATAACCCTGGCCATTGGTTGTCGGGGTCTGCGGGAAGGGAGCTTATCGGAATCTGGAAGTCCCATTTAACAAGGGAGTTCCCAGATCCCGGCCCCCACCCTATGTGAATGAGTATGGGGTACATTGTACCCCTACCCATTCACCTAAAAAAAAATCAAAAATAAAATACATTACACATGTTTTTAAAGTAATTTATTATGGCAGCTCCGTCGTCTCTTCTGTTCTCTTCTCCCCTCTCCGGCTCTTCTGTGTCCTCCGCTGACGTCTTCTGCCTCTGTCGGTTCTTCTCCCCTCTCTGGTTCTTCTCCCCTCTCTGGTACTTCTCTGCGCTCTCTCCGGTTTTTCTCCCTCTGTCCGCTGTCTTCTGCTGGGTCTCCTCCGCTGTCTTCACTCTCTTTTGCTCGCTCTTTTGCCTGGTCCTCTCCGCTGTGTTCTCCCTCTGTTCTTCTTTCGATGTTGACTCGACGCTCTCTCCCGCTCTAATGCTGGGTGTTTTCATACGTCATGCGTCATAAGCTCCCAATGTTGGAGCGTTTGTCTTACCAGTGTGAACCCGTTGACTGCACCACACAACCCTAGACCCAGCACCCAAGTGGAGGAGGATTGTTTTGTGTTTCTTTGACAAAGCAAGAGCCCTGAGCAGATTACAGTGTAAGTTAAAACACTTTAAAGAGGCAACCTAAAAAGTCTTTCTTGATGTGGTTGGAGGGAGTAGTTTTAAATGTGGTAGTGATGTCCATATAACCAGATTAAGGTCTGTGGTAGCCCCTGGGCGTAATATTGTGTGAAGGTGCCCCATATTAAATTGAGGAAAATGGAGAATTAAAGGACAGGAATGATGTGCTCTGAGCGGTCAATAAAGGGTCCTTTCACATAGATGTCATTAGTATTCAGTTCAGTTTATATCTGTTTTTGCATACATTTTTATTTAGTTGTTGAAAATAGTCATAGGTGACAAAAGTATAAAAAAAAAGAAAATGGAATTAGAGGCATAGCCAGAATATCATTCCTATAGAGGCATGCATTAATGGCTTTCGTAGTGAGTCACTAAAACACGTCAACTGAACTTTCTGCTTCTACCGACTATGATTTCTTATCACCCTGTAAGTACTTTTTTCATTGGGTGACCTAAATCTGCCTTCCTTCATTCTATTCTGATAAGGAATGTCTGTACAAAAAAAACATTTAACCACTTCAGCCCCGGACCATTTGGCAGCCAAAGGACCAGAGGTCTTTTTTCAATTTCGCACTGCACTACTTTAACTGGTAATTGCGCGGTCATGCAATTTTGTAACCAAACGAAATTTGCGTCCTTTTCTTCCCACAAATAGAGCTTTCTTTTGATGGTATTTGATTGCCTCTGTGATTTTTATTTTTTGCGATATAAACGGAAAAAGAGCGAAAATTTTGAAAAAAAAAGAGATTTTCTACTTTTTGTTATAAAAAAAAATCTAATAAACTCAATTTTAGTCAAACATTTGGGCCAAAATGTATTCAGCCACATGTCTTTAGTAAAAAAAAAAAATGCCAATAAGCGTATATTTATTGGTTTGCGCAAAAGTTATAGCGTCTACAAACTAGAGTACATTTTCTGGAATTTACACCGCTTTTAATTTATGACTGCCTATTTCATTTCTTGAGGTGCTAAAATGGCAGAGAAGTACAAAACCCCCCCAAATGACCCCATTTTGGAAAGTAGACACCCCAAGCTATTTGCTGAGAGGCATGTTGAGCCCATTGAATATTTTTTTTTTTAGTCCCAAGTGATTGAATAAAGACAAAAATAAAAAAGATTTTTTTTTTTTTTTTCAAAAAGTTGTCACTAAATGATATATTGCTCACACATGCCATAGTTATATGTGGAATTGCACCCCAAAATACATTTTGCTGCTTCTCCTGAGTATGGGGATACCACATGTGTGGGACTTTTTGGGAGCCTAGCCGCGTACGGGGCCCCGAAACCCAAGCACCGCCTTCAGGATTTCTAAGGGTGCAAATTTTTGATTTCACTCCTCACTACCTATCACCGTTTCGAAGGCCATAAAATGCCAAAATAGCACAAAACCCCCCCCAAATGACCCCATTTTGGAAAGTAGACACCCCAAGCTATTTGTTGAGAGGCATGGTGAGTATTTTACAGCTCTCATTTGTTTTTGAAAATGAAGAAAGTAAAGAAAAAAACATTTTTTTTTTCTTTTTTTCAATTTTCAAAACTTTGTGACAAAAAGCGAGATCTGCAAAATACTCACCATACCTCTCAGCAAATAGCTTGGGGTGTCTACTTTCCAAAATGGGGTCATTTTGGGGGGTTTTATGCCATCTGGGCATTCCATGGCCTCCGAAACTGTGATTGGCAGTGAGAAGTGAAATAAAAAAATTACACCCTTAGAAAGCCTGAAGGCGGTGATTGGTTTTTGGGGTTCCGTACGCAGCTAGGCTCCCAAAAAGTCCCACACATGTGGTATCCCCGTACTCAGGAGAAGCAACAGAATGTATTTTGGGGTGTATTTCCACATATGCCCATGACATGTTTGAGCAATATATCATTTAGTGACAACTTTTTGTAAAAAAAAATATATATTTTTTTTTTTTTCATTATTCAATCTCTTGGGACAAAAAAAAAAAATATTTAATGGGCTCAACATTGCTCTCATCAAATAGCTTGGGGTGTCTACTTTCCAAAATGGGGTCATTTGGGGGGGGTTTGAACTGTCCTGGCATTTTATGCACAACATTTAGAAGCCTATGTCACACGTCACCCACTCTTCTAACCACTTGTAGACAAAGCCCTTTCTGACACTTTTTGTTTACATGAAAACATATTTTTTTTTTGCAAGAAAATTACGTTGAACCCCCAAACACTATATATAATGTTAAAGCAAAGGCCCTACAGATTAAAATGGTGGGTGTTGCATTTTTTTTTTTCCACACAGTATTTGCGCAGCGATTTTTCAAACGCATTTTTTGTGGAAAAAATACACTTTTTTTTTATTTTAATGCACTAAAACACACTATATTGCTCAAATTTTTGATGAAATAAAAAATATGATCTTAGGCCGAGTACATGGATACCAAACACGACATGCTTTAAAATTGCGCACAAACACGCAGTGGCGACAAACTACATACATTTTTAAAAGCCTTTAAAAGCCTTTACATGATACCACATTAGATTCACGGAGGAGGTCTACTGCTAAAATTACTGCCCTCGATCTGACCTTCGCGGTGATACCTCACATGCATGGTGCAATTGCTGTTTACATATGACGCCAGACCAACGCTTGTGTACGCCTTTGCGCAAGAGAAGGGGGGGCAGGGGTGCTTTTTTTTTTTTTTTTTGTTTTTTTTTTTATTTATTTAGCTTTTTTATTTTATTTTTAAACTGTTCCTTCCATTTTTTTTCTTTGTTATGATTTTTATTGTTATCTCAGGGAATGTAAATATCCCCTATGATAGCAATAGGCAGTGACAGGTACTCTTTTTTTGAAAAAATCGGGGTCTATTAGACCCTAGATCTTTCCTCTGCCCTCAAAGCATCTGACCACACCAAGATTGGTGTGATAAAATGCTTTCCCAATTTCCCAATGGCGCGGTTTATATCCGGGAGGGGGGACATTCCCTCCCACTGCTTGTAAAAGCAGTCTAGAGGCTAATTACCCGCTAGAATTGCTTTTACATGAAAGCCGATCACTGGCTGAAAAGAATGATACCAAGATGATACCTAAACCTGCAGGCATCATTCTGGTATAACCATTCAAAGTCCAGCAACATACTGGACATATATTGTAATCTTTTTTTTTCATGCAGCCTCTTGGCTGAACGAAAAAAAGAGATTGATTGGTGGGTATGCCAACCATTAGAATACCTCCCTTCATCCACCCACTTCTAATGATGGGCATACATGCACCATTTATATATGCCGATGCATGGGGGCATCCTCCCGCAAAAGTTATGCCGTGTACACACGGTCGGAATTTCGACCGTATGTACGTGGCATTAGGAGCCAATCGCTCCTCCCCCCCCCTGCTGCCCCCATGCTTCGGCATATATGCTCTTTTTTTTAACTGTGGTGGTGAAATCACCTCCTACAGCGTTGGAGTCGCGGCTTTATGTATCGTGGGAGCAAACGCTGTTGCTGTCAAGATAAATAAATCCGCGTTGCAACTGAATGGCGCACCTGAAAACAAAAAAATGCTTAACACTAAAACACAGTAAACAAAATTACATACCTGAAAAGCAAGCATGATAAAACATGATAAAACATAATAAAACATTGCAGAATAGAATGGAGTAAAAAAAGAGCAACAATAGAGAGAGAATAGAGTGAGAGAGAGAACAATAAAACGACAACTATTTTTTTTTTTTTTTTTTTTTTGAGATTCACAGGTAAAAAAGCTCCTGACTGAAGCGACTGAATCAAAACGCTACCACAAAAAAAATGTTAGCGATCGCAGGGATCAGGCCTGACTCTGCGAACGCTGCAGTTATGTGTGCTTAGTGTTTTGTAAGTGACAGTGATCGATCGATACTGCACTTGGGTGGGCTGGGCTGGGCGGAGGGGGAAAACGCAGGTGCTAGCAGGTATCTGGGCTGATCCCGCTAACAATGCGTTTTTTTTTGGAACCCTAAACTGCTGGGACGCTAGTATAGATCTGATCAGATCAGATATTGATCTGTTCAGATACTGTGCCACTAAGGGAGGTGTATGCTTTGCGCGTGGGTGTTTGCGGTACTGGCACTAACCTGGGGCGACGCAGACCTTATTTGACCCTAAAACCTAATTGATATCACCCGCCGGGCGATCAGGGGGTTAAACCGTTATTGGGTAATAAATGGCGGGTGCCCTGACAGTATAAAAAACAAGCTAACTAACCAGCGTCACCCGTAACAGTAATACAAAAAAAAACTGGTTACCTAGCGACACTAATGCAGCGATCAGAAAAACGATCGCTTAGTGACACTGGCAAAAGGGGGTGAAAGGGTTAACTAGGGGCAATCAGGGGGTTAAAACCTTTATTAGGTAATATATGGGGGTACCTGACGCTATATAAAAACCTGACGGGGAACCTAAATAACGAAATAACTAACTGGCTAACCAGCGTCACCAGTGACAGTTATACAGTGATCACTGGTGAAAGGGTTAACTCTAGGGGCAATCAGGGGGTTAAAACCTTTATTTAGGTTGTAATATGGGGGTACCTGACCTATAAACCTATTTATGAACCTATATAAACATGGCGGTTACCTAAAAAAAAAAAAACTGGTTACCTAGCGACACTAATGCAGCGATCAGAAAAACGATCGCTTAGTGACACTGGCAAAAGGGGTGAAAGGGTTAACTAGAGGCAATCAGGGGGTTAAAACCTTTATTAGGTAATATATGGGGGTACCTGACGCTATATAAAAACCTGACGGGGAACCTAAATAACGAAATAACTAACTGGCTAACCAGCGTCACCAGTGACAGTTATACAGTGATCACTGGTGAAAGGGTTAACTCTAGGGGCAATCAAGGGGTTAAAACCTTTATTTAGGTTGTAATATGGGGGTACCTGACCTATAAACCTATTTATGAACCTATATAAACATGGCGGTTACCTAAAAAAAAAAAAATGGTTACCTAGCGACAGCAGTGACACTAATACAGCGATCAGAAAAACGATCGCTTAGTGACACTGGCAAAAGGGGGTGAAAGGGTTACCTGGGGGGCAATCAAGGGGTTAAACCTTTATTAGGGGGGGGTAGGGGGCTACCTTGGACCTAAAACTAACTGCACTGACAGTTATTACAGTCACACTGACACTAAATGCAGTGATCAGTAAAAAAATGATCACTGCAATTAGTGACACTGTGACTGGGGGGGGGAGGGGGTGATCTGGGGGGTGATCTGGGGGTGACAGGGGGGTGTTTTGTGTGCCTATGTGTACTGGTGTCAGTGTACTGTTGGTGCACTAACCTGTGTGTGTTGACAGCTCGGCGTTCCGGTCACATAGACCGGCGCACCGAGCGTGACATCACTTCCTCTGCCTGTGTTTTGATTGACACAGACAGAGGAAGCATCTGATTCGCCAGGAGCGATCGCGAGGGGGTGGCCAGAAACCACTGGCCGTCCCCTCATCCCGGATCGCTCCTGAAGCGATCCCGACCGTCCCCGCCGGCCGGGGGGGGTCCGATCGGACCCCCCACGCGCCTGAAGAATGGCACGTACAGGTACGTGATTCTGCCTGTACGTGCCATTCTGCCGACGTATATGTACATGGGGCGGTCGGGAAGTGGTTAACAACTGGAAGTGCCATCACATAGTTTAGAGCAGTTATCTGGGATGAAAATAGTTACAATTGGCTTACATCTTTTAGCTGCAATGTTCAATCAAGATGTGACCCCCCCCCCCCCTCTCAAAGGTTACTACAGTCCCCTCCATCAGAAAAGTAATATTTTTGAATTTCCTGGTGACCACCAAGAAGCCTGTGCTCCCCACCCATTTATATGCCAGACTGCACCCTATTCAGGGTCCCTTTTAGTTTCAGATTCTATACTGTGCAAAGTTCTTTTCATTTAGGTCCACTGTCTGCTGAAACTTCTAGGATGGCAATAAAGTAAAATACAGAATTCAGAGAGCAGTGGTTAATGATTCTTACTCTGAATGGTCTAAGGTTATCAGTGGTGTACCCCAAGGTTCAGTGCTGGGACTCTTACTTTTTAATATCTTTATAAATGATATTGGGTCTGGGATCAAAAGTAACATTTCCGTCTTTGCAGATGACACCAAGCTATGCAGTGAAATAACGTCCTTACAGGAGGTCTCCAATTTACAAGCCGACCTCAATGCTCTGTCTAATTGGGCGACTATGTGGCAGATGAGGTTTAATGTTGATAAAAGTTATGGACTTGGGGGCTAAGAATATGCATGCATCATACATACTAAGGGGAGTACAACTGGGGTAATCCATAGTGGAGAAGGAGCTGGGGGTTTTGGTAGATCATAAGCTCAATAATAGCATGCAATGCCAAGCTGCGGTTTCCAAAGCGAGCAAAGTCCTTTCTTGTATTAAGAGAGGTATGGACTCCAGAGAGAGAGATATCATTTTGCCCCTGTTCAAATCATTAGTAAGACCTCATCTGGAATATGCAGTTCAGTTTTGGGCACCAGTTCTCAAAAAGGATATCGAGGAACTGGAGAAAGTGCAGAGAAGGGCAACCAAACTGATAAGAGGCATGGAGGAGCTCAGCTATGAGGAAAGATTAGAGGAACTGAATTTATTCACCCTTGATAAGAGGAGATTAAGGGGGATATGATCAACATGTACAAATATATAAGAGGTCCATATAGTGAACTTGATGTTGAGTTATTCACTTTACAGTCAACTAAGAGGACAAGGGGGCACTCTTTACGTCTAGAGGAAAAGAGATTTCATCTCCAAATACGAAAAGGTTTCTTCACAGTAAGAGCTGTGAAAAAAATGTAGAATAGACTCCCTGCAGACGTGGTTCTGGCCAGCTCAGTAGATTGCTTTAAGAAAGGCCTGGATACTTTCCTAAATGTACATAATATAACTGGGTACAAACATTTATAGGTAAAGTTGATTCTGGGAAAATCAGATTGCCTCTCGGGGATCAGGAAGGAATTTTTCCCCCTGCTTTAGCAAATTGGAGCATACTCTGCTGGGGTTTTTTGCCTTCCTCTGGAGCAACTGTGGGTATAGAATGGGGCATATGGGATTGTATGATATATATATTTTTTTATTATTTTATTTGTGGTTGGATTGGATGGACTTGTGTCTTTTTTCAACCTAACTAACTATGTAACTATGTAAGTAAGAATATCATTTTTAATATTAAGCTAGCCACAACCTGAGTGTGGTGTTATAATTGTTCAGACCCTCTATTTTGTCACCTACGCTTTGCTCCACGACACTATGTTCATTGGCTGCATCTTTCATGGCTACTTTTCTCATTATTCACCTGAAACACCCAAAGTTCCCACATGAGCTCTCAACATAACACACTGCCCATTATCTACTATCCTCACTTGAACACATTTGTTACCTATTTAGATCCCCTCTCACGTTCCAATTCATATCACCTCACATATCACAGTGAGGATGTTATTTTCTTATTTTGCCATTTAACTGATACTTTATTACCACTTGATGCAGAACTAAACTATCTCAATCAACATTAACAATTTTTTAATCCTTATGCTGCTAGCAATCATAAATACATAGGAAGGTATACTATATTATATTTACTTGTTTTAAACTTTTATTTTCTTTTTTTTATATATCTTCAGTTGCTTCCTGGTTTCTGGCCTAGGCCAAAATTATATTATACATCCCAGGAGTCTTCATGGGCATTTTTTTCTTTCTTCTGGAGGAGAGAAAGAGGGGCTTTTTCAGCTAAGCACACCTCCTGCCTGCATGCTTGAGCTAAGGGCAGATCCAGGAAGTTAATGCTACACTATCCATCTGTCCTTACTCAAGATGTCTGTGGCTAAATGCTAGGGGTTGTTTTTATCAACAAAATAAAGCATGGAGACAAGGATTGATGAGTGAGTTTGGATAATAAAAATAAACTAAACAGCATTTTCAGTTTGTCGTGCTCAGATGCAACTTAGTTCTGCTTTAAATGAATATAGTTAGTAAGGTTGAATAAAGACACCAGTCCAACCTGAGCAAGTGTGGGTGCATGTTGACAATTATCCTTATTTTATTTAAGGTACCCATATAGCGCCATCAACTTATGCAGTGCTCCACACATACATTGCACACCCACATCAATCCCTACCCTCAAGGAACCCACAATCCAAGGTCCCCAACTCACATTCATATACTAGGGACAATTTTTTTGGACAGAAGCCAATTAACCTACCTGCATGTCTTTGGAGTGTGGTAGGAAACCAGAGTACCCGGAGGAAACCCACGCAGGCACAGGGAGAACATGCAAACTCCAGGCAGGTGTCCTGGTTGGGATTTGAACCAGCGACCCTTTTTACTGCTAGGTGAGAGTGCTAACCACTACACCACTGTGCCACCCCAAAATATGTTTCATATGTGTTTAGGGATGAGCAGAGTGATTTTGGCAACACCTGTTTCTCCACAAATTACACATTTTGTGCAATTTTGCCAAGGCAGGCATTCTAGTTTTCCCTCATTGACCTGCTTAAGCCAAACATACAAGGGAAACAGCAGAAATAGACAAAGTGGTCCATTAAGTTTGCTCCTTTTTTTTTTTTTGACAAGTACGGTATAGATAGTTTAAATGTTTGTCCCAAGCATGTCCAAAGTCGCTTACTGTTGGCTGACTCACTACCTCTGCTGAAAGTCTGTTCCAGTCATCAACTACTCCTTCAGCAATGTAATACCTTTAAGGTTGGTTTGTACTTTCCTCCTCCTAGTTTGAGGTTATGTCCCCGTGTTATTGATCTTAGCTTCTCGATGAAAATACTGCTGGTGACCCCTCTAGTGATGCAACCCAGAATTCTATTTGTTTTCCCCACTGCTTGTTTGCTCATTTTTCAATCATCGGTTTTCAAGCTGTCCAAATCTTCTCTGTAGTTCTGGCCAACACTGCATCCCCAATATTGAACTCTCTGAGGATTCTTTTTTGTTTTTGCATTTAGAAATGTTGAACTGCAGATTCCACTGCTTTGACTAATCTTCCATCAAAATGGAAAATTTATATCAAATACTTACCGTAATTTTCCTTTCCTGATGGACTCCATGGCAGCCTACGTATGGGTTAATCCCGCCTCTCCTACCTCATAGGACCCCACTCCCATAAATCTTTGCTCCTAGCCAGGTACCGTGTTCCATAACTTAGCCTACTCCAGCAATGGGAGGGAACTCCTGCTGCCATGGAGTCCATCAGGAAAGGAAAATTACGGTAAGTATTTGATATAAATTTTCCATTTTCCTGACAGACTCCATGGCAGCCTACGTATGGGAAATAACTAGCCATACACTCCCGGGTGGGAAATATTGCTGGTTTAAAGAAAAAAGGTTTAATTGGCACCGTCAACAGATAAGACATTCAAACCAAAATTAACTGAGGAAAGAGCCGCTGGCTCAACACAATAGTGTGTCATAAATGTATTTATCGATGACCACGAGGCCGCTTTGCAAATCACTTCTGCCGACACGTGACGGGAAGCTGCCCAAGACGTTGAGACACTCCTAGTTGAGTGAGCCGTCACTGCCTCCGGAGGAACCAGACCCTTAGCCGTATACGCCCTTTGAATAGCCTGGACGATCCAGGCTGAGATGGATCTGGAGGAAGCACGTAATCCTCTGTTCTTCCCTTGGAAGTAGATGAAAAGGTAATCCGATTTCCGGAAGGGAGCCGTTGCTTCCAGATAGACTCTTAGGATTTCTCCGACATCTAGAGGATGGATACTAGAATCATCAGATGAATGGAATGTTGGGAGAACTATTTCTTGATTCTCATGAAAGACGGACGTCACTTTGGGATTTGATCCCAACATAGGGATCAAGACCACCCTATCAGGAAAAAAGGTGATAAACGGTTCTTTGAAACCCAGAGAGCTGATCTCAGATACCCTCTTGGCAGATGTTATGGCCACCAGGAACACCGTCTTGAGAAAAAGATCTTTGATGGACAATTGATCCGTTTGTCGAAAATCTTCTCCTGAAAAGAAGTCCAAAACGAGGGGAAGATCCCACTTGGCAAATCTTGGCCTCCTTTGAGGTCTAAGTCTTGTTGCACCTTTAAAGAATTGCCTGACGAGAGGATGTTTTGCCCAAGCAATGCCTGTGAATGCAGAAATTGCAGAGACCTGAACTCTAAGAGAGCTAACGGCCAAGGGCAACTCCAGGCCTGTCTGCAGGAAACTCAGAATGTCCGATATTCTTGGGTCCTTAAATGAACCTCCAACAGTAGGGATGAAACTCACGAATCTTGCCCAGATTCTTTGGTACACTCTATTAGTACCCGCTCTCCTGGCACTCATCAAGGTTTCAATTGCTGTGTCAGGACACCCTAAGGCTGTCAACCTTTCCCTTTCAACCACCAGACCATCAGGTGGAGATGGGATGGACATGGGTGAAGCGATGCTCCCTGTAGCAGGAGATCTGGCCTGGGAGGAAGAGGGACTGGGTCCCGACAACTGAGCTGCGTCAGGAGAGGAAACCATGGCCTGTTGGGCCAATATGGAATTACCGCTATTACTTCGGCTTCCTCCCAGCGGAGTCTTGACAGAAAACGGAGAATGACCGGTACTGGGGGAAAGGCATACGCCCTGAGAAACCTCCACTGGTCCGTCAACGCATCTATCCCATAAGCTTGGGGACAACGATTCCTCGTGTAATACTTCTCGAGTTTCGCATTGCAGGGTGATGCAAAGAGGTCCACTTCCGGTGTTACTCCTAGAGACAGAATCCAATTGAACACTTCTATGTGGAGGGACCACTCGTTGTTGTCCAATGCTACTCTTGAGAGGAAGTCCGCCTGGACATTCTGGACTCCGGGGAGGTAAACAGCCGTTAGATTCGACAAATTCGCCTGGGCCCAAACCATAATCGGACTGACCTCCTCTAGTAGATCTAGACTGCGTGTACCCCCTTGTCTCTTGATGTAGGCTACCGCGGTCGTGTTGTCCAACCTCAACAGAACCGAAGCTCCTAAAATCAGGTGACGGAAGGCTTGAAGAGCTTGAAAGGCAGCTCGGAGTTCCAAGACATTTGACACTATCCCTTGAGATGGGAAGTCCCATTTCCCTTGGGCTATTTCTGATAGACAGAGGGCTCCCCAGCCGCTGTTGCTGGCATCCGTCGTCACCACAATCCAGGAGATTGGAGCAATAGAGTGGCACTTGAGGAGATTCTCCTGACGAAGCCACCATGGAAGACACTCCCTCATGGACGGGGTCATTCTGACAAAGTGATCTTGAGACTCTGGGATCCATTGCTGAAGAAAACCCTTTTGGAAGGGTCGCATCCTCCACTGTGCCCATTTTACCATGGGAGCTGTGGCCACCATGGTGCCGATAACTCTGAGGCAATATGATGCCCTGAGGCGAGGACATGCCAGGGCGATCCGAATCCTGTCTTGAATTACCGGGATCTTCTCCATGGGTAAGGAAATGGTACTCTTTACCGTGTCGAACTGCGCCCCTAGGAATATCAGGGACTGGGTCGGATCCAACTGACTCTTCTCCCTGTTCAACAACCAGCCGAACTCCGTCAAGACCGAGATGACTTGGTCCCGATGTAAACAAAGCTGGTCTCTGTCCTGCGAGAGCAGGAGTAGATCGTCCAGGTAGTGGTGTAACCGGACACCTTTGACCCTGATTAGGGCTACCACTGCCAGTAATACTTTTGAAAACACTCGAGGCGATGTTGTCAGCCCGAAAGGAAGACAGGTGAACTGGAGATGTCTCTGCTCCACTGCGAACCTGAGATATTGCTGAAAATTCCTCGCGATTGGCACATGAAAATATGCGTCCTTCAAGTCCACTGAGACCATCCAATCGCCTGGCTGAATTGTTTGACTTATGGTCAAGAGAGTCTCCATCTTGAATCTTTCCTTCTGGATGAAGGAATTCAAATATGTTAGGTCGATGACTGGCCTCCATGACCCGTTCTTTTTGAGAACCATGAAGAGGGGGGAATATACCCCCTGAAATTTTTCCTCCACTGGTACCGGAATGACGGCCCCTTGAGATATCAGGGAGTCTGTATAGGATAAGAGAATTTCTTTCTTCTCTTCCGATCTCGGTAGAACTGTGGGAATGAAGCGGTGTGTGGGTGGGTTGGTGAAAGTCCAGGTGTGACCTGTAGAGATGGTTTTGATTGTCCAATAATCTTGGACCGAGGCTGCCCAGACGTGCTGGAAATGGAGTAACCGTGCTCCTACCCGCTCCACCTGGACAGGCTCCATATCAAAAGGACTTAGTCGCATCACGACCCCCGGAAGACGTGGCCTTTGTGGACTTCTGACCTGAAGGTTGGTTTCTTTTCCAGTTTTTTCTGAATTCCCTACCAGGTCTGTATCGCCGTGCGTCCCTAGCACGCTCCTGATCCTGTCTGGGTTGGGTTCTTCTCTGGCTCAAGAGACGACGATCCTGGGGTAGAAAACCCGACTTACCCCCAGTAGCGCGTGTGATGGCCGAGTCCAGCTTGTTCCCAAAGAGGGAAGAACCCTCAAAGGGAATCTTGCACCATGCCTGTTTGGAGGCAGGATCCGCTGCCCATGGACGTAACCATAGAGCACGTTTAGCTGTGACCGAAGATAGCATGACACGCGATACTAACCGGATAATGTCCAGGGATGCTTCCCCCAGAAAAGCCGATGCCATCCTTAATTCATGTACTGGAGAATTCCTGAGCACATCTTCGGATATACTTCCCAGGATTGCACCCACGTCATCTGTCCAGGTTTCCATGGCTTTTGACAAGGCCGCAAGAGCCAAGGCCGGCTTGCAGGCCATCCCTGCGGTGATATATACTCGTTTGAGATCAGTATCGATCTTCCTTTCCAGACCGTCTCTGAATGACACTGTGTCTTCCAGTGGAAGCGTAACATGTCTCACCAATCTCATCAGTGCAGCATCAATGAGGGGGGCTGAATCCAGGTATTTCACCTCCTCACTCCTGAATGGGTACATTTTCGCTACTTTGGTGATCAAAGAGTTCTTTCTTTCAACCTTCCCCCATTCATCAGATATGATTTCACCTAGCTCCCCCAAGAAGGGGAAATTCGGGCGCTCTTTTTTCAGATGCTTGAAATACTTTTTCTGTTTGGAGGGCATCTCTATTGGGTCTTCCCATTTCAGCGCGTCTTTAACTGCCCTGACCAGATGAGGAACCTGGGAGAAGTCGAACCCCGCTCCATATTCATCCACCTCAACCTCACTATCGGAGGATCCATTTGATGAAAAATTGTCGTGAGAAGGACCTGGAACTTCAAGATCCACTACGTCCGCGGCTGAGGCTGGTGCTGAGGGAGGAATGGCTGTGTGGGCTGAATCCGTCCTATTCAGAGATTCCTGTACCACCTTTCTAACCAGTGCTTCCACCTGCTGGTCTCCTGCACCTCTCTCCCTCACAGCCTTGGAGTAGCATGCTTCACATAGGGATTTGTCCTCCGGGACATGAGCCCTACACCC
>CM053038.1:141229097-141311012 GCA_028564925.1 Lithobates sylvaticus | reverse complement strand
CGGTGTGAACCAGCCTTTACAGTGGGAGGCGCCATTTTACAATGCTGGGGGTGTTATAAATGTTTCTGTGACTAAAAAGTGTTCAATAGAGTTGGTAAATGCACGCCGGCTTTGACGAGCGAAGTGGCGGCATTCTATGGTGTTTGCATATGCTGGATAGACTAAGTGCTGGTACTAAGGACACAATTACATGTGAGTTTAATTCATGGTAGTTTTAAGGGGATTTTTATATTAAGAAATTTGTTGCACATGATGGTTGTTATTTTGGTCCTTGCATTTTTCCATTTGAGGGACGCTGACAGGGCAGGACTTAGGGTGCTGGGGGCCCCTGGGCTTGAGTCACTTTCGGGCCCTACCTTCTATATTCATTTGTCGCCATCTGGTGCCGTAACAATATAATCGATCCAATCGTTATATATACACTAATACGTGGCACTGATGACAGATGACACTTATACGTGGCACTGACTGGGGACAGATGGCACTGGGGACAGGTGGCACTGTGGACAGGTGGCACTGGGGACATGTGGCACTGGGGAAAGGTGTCACTGTGGACAGGTGGCACTGTGGACAGGTGGCACTGGGGACAGGTGGCACTGTGGACAGGTGGCACTGGGGACAGGTGGCACTGTGGACAGGTGGCACTGGGGACATGTGGCACTGGGGACAGGTGGCACTGTGGACAGGTGGCACTGGGGACAGGTGACACTGGGGACAGGTGGCACTGGGGACATGTGGCACTGGGGACATGTGGCACTGGGGACAGGTGACACTGGGGACAGGAGACACTGGGGACAGGTGGCACTGGGGACAGGTGACACTGGGGACAGGTGACACTGGGGACAGGTGACACTGGGGACATGTGGCACTGTGGACATGTGGCACTGTGGACAGGTGGCACTGGGGACAGGGGACATGTGGCACTGTGGACAAGTGGCACTGGGGACAGATGGCACTGTGGGGACAGATTATCATGGCACTGACAGCACTTTATTTTCCATATTTCCATATATTCCATATTTTTACTTACAAGAAAGCTGCACGTCGCTCTCCCTCCTCACAGGCTGTCTCTGTGTGAGGGGGAGAGCCGGCGATGAGAGATGATCTCATGAGATCATCTCTCATTGGACATTCAGATCAGTGCTAAATGGCCGCTGTGATCTGTGATTGGCTGTGTCCAAGGGACACACTGCCAACACAGAGAGAACTTCCCCGATGCGCGCCGGGGGGGACGCATCGGGGAAGTAAACAAGAGGACGTCCAGGGACGTCCTCCCAGCAATTGGCGTCCGCGCTGTAGCCTGCTATAGCGCGGACGCCTAGTGTAATGAAGATATGGACACTGGTCCGGGAAACAGGCGGGGATTGCGGGGACCGCGGGGCCCCCTATTGGAAGGTCACGGGACAATTGGCGTCCGCGCTGTAGCCTGCTATAGCGCGGACGCCTAATGTAAAGCAGATAAGGACACTGCCGGTCCGGGAAACAGGCGGGGATTGCGGGGACCGCGGGGCCCCCTATTGGACGGGGCCCATGGGCTTGAGCCCCGTCAAGCCCTATGGAAAGTCCGGCCCTGGACGCTGAGGAATCTTGGTGAATAAACCATTATACCAGTGACACATAGAAGGATTGTGGTTATAAGTGTTCTTAGAATCCTTTAGAAATAAATAGGTCATGGAGCTCTGGTGATTGCATGAGTGGTGTGGATCACTGGGAAGTCTCCTCAAAGAATAATTTTGGACTATTGAACACTAAATATTGATTCATCACATTGGTCTTTCACTGGATTCTTTATATTTACTGCTTTATGTTGAACTTTTACATATATTGATTTATGCTGTGTTAATTTATGTATTTTATATATTGTTCACATCGTCATGCTTTATGGTAGGTATAGAGCAGTGTTTCTCAACCTTTTTTCAGTCAAGACTGTTGGAAGAACAGCAGCATGGTTGCTAATAAACTGACAATACTGTATGAATTTTACCAATCTGTGCAGCAGGTGGCGCTGCAGCATTATAGTGTGTATTCTATGGTAATGTTACCAGAGGAAGTATTATCTTTATCAGTGTATGTGTTCTTTTATATTACTGTTCCATGATAAAGACATGCTTTGATATCCTCCATGAAAGTAAAGGTATACTCTGCATACAACAAGCTTCCAGCGCATAATTATTCAATAACCTGCTAATAGAGACACCCTTTAAAATTATAGAAAATCTCAAGACACCCTTGAAAATTATGGACAGTCTTGAGGCACCCCATTCTAAAATGTAAAAAACTATTCTAATAGCTTTATATAATGCAGCAACATCCACACGTAGGACACCCAACGGTAGAGGTGATTTATTCTTCCAAAGCAAATAAACTTTTGAACACTGGTACTGACTAGTATTCCAATGTTTCTCTTCTTCCTCAATTTCTCTCCATCAGTCAGCTAATGTCACCTCAGTGCTGAGAGAGAGAGGTGCAGGAGGGTCAAACAAGGATACTGTGGAGGCAAAAAATATCCTCCTTATTAACGGATGATGTCACTGGTAGGGATGGGCCCGGTGCTCGATGCGAACCCACGTTCGCATCGAGCACCGGGCGTTCGCTCGCTCGGCGAGCCCAGAACTATTTTGGCCGCTCGCATCACGTTCGTGTGATGCGAGCGGCCCCGCAATGCATTGCGGCCGGCGCGGCCGGCGCAGTGCATTGCTGGCTGATGATTGGCCAAGCATGCACTGTGACCCCGCATGCTTGGCCAATCACAGCCCCGGAAACTCGAAGAGCCATAATTGGCTACAGGCAGGACGCCTGTAGCCAATTACAGCTCAGGGGCTGTAGTACACACCCCCCCCCCCTATAAAAGGCCGCCACGCCGTCTGCGCCGGTCACATGCTGTTCCGGCGCAGATAGAGCAGGCTAGATCTGTGACACTCTGCTGGATTTAGTTAGATAGATTTACTGAGAGAGAGTTAGGTTGGATAGATTCATTTAGAAGGATTGAGTTAGAAAGAGGGGCTTGTAGTGTGTTCGTGGCAGGCAGGCAGCGCTCCTATATTTTGTTCCCAGAAGCACCTATAGGACTTGTAGTGTGTTCGTGGCAGGCAGGCAGAGCTCCTATATTTTGTTCCCAGAAGCACCTATAGGACTTGTAGTGTGTTCCTGGCAGGCAGGCAGAGCTCCTATATTTTGTTCCCAGAAGCACCTATAGGACTTGTAGTGTGTTCGTGGCAGGCAGGCAGAGCTCCTATATTTTGTTCCCAGAAGCACCTATAGGACTTGTAGTGTGTTCCTGGCAGGCAGGCAGAGCTCCTATATTTTGTTCCCAGAAGCACCTATAGGACTTGTAGTGTGTTCCTGGCAGGCAGGCAGAGCTCCTATATTTTGTTCCCAGAAGCACCTATAGGACTTGTAGTGTGTTCGTGGCAGGCAGGCAGAGCTCCTATATTTTGTTCCCAGAAGCACCTATAGGACTTGTAGTGTGTTCCTGGCAGGCAGGCAGAGCTCCTATATTTTGTTCCCAGAAGCACCTATAGGACTTGTAGTGTGTTCGTGGCAGGCAGGCAGAGCTCCTATATTTTCTTCCCAGAAGCACCTATAGGACTTGTAGTGTGTTCCTGGCAGGCAGGCAGAGCTCCTATATTTTGTTCCCAGAAGCACCTATAGGACTTGAAGTGTGTTAGTCCCATCACACAGAGATCATATATTTTGTTCCCAGAAGCACCTATAGGACTTGAAGTGTGTTAGTCCCATCACACAGACCTATATTTTCTTCCCAGAGGCACCTATAGGACTTGAAGTGTGTTAGTCCCATCACACAGAGATCATATATTTTGTTCCCAGAAGCACCTATAGGACTTGAAGTGTGTTAGTCCCATCACACAGACCTATATTTTCTTCCCAGAAGCACCTATAGGACTTGAAGTGTGTTAGTCCAATCACACAGAGATCATATATTTTGTTCCCAGAAGCACCTATAGGACTTGAAGTGTGTTAGTCCCATCACACAGAGATCATATATTTTGTTCCCAGAAGCACCTATAGGACTTGAAGTGTGTTAGTCCCATCACACAGAGATCATATATTTTGTTCCCAGAAGCACCTATAGGACTTGAAGTGTGTTAGTCCCATCACACAGACCTATATTTTCTTCCCAGAAGCACCTATAGGACTTGAAGTGTGTTAGTCCAATCACACAGAGATCTTATATTTTCTTCCCAGAAGCACCTATAGGACTTGAAGTGTGTTAGTCCCATCACACAGAGATCTTATATTTTGTTCCCAGAAGCACCTATAGGACTTGAAGTGTGTTAGTCCCATCACACAGAGATCATATATTTTCTTCCCAGAAGCACCTATAGGACTTGAAGTGTGTTAGTCCCATCACACAGAGATCATATATTTTCTTCCCAGAAGCACCTATAGGACTTGAAGTGTGTTAGTCCAATCACACAGAGATCATATATTTTGTTCCCAGAAGCACCTATAGGACTTGAAGTGTGTTAGTCCCATCACACAGAGATCATATATTTTTCTTCCCAGAAGCACCTATAGGACTTGAAGTGTGTTAGTCCCATCACACAGAGATCATATATTTTGTTCCCAGAAGCACCTATAGGACTTGAAGTGTGTTAGTCCAATCACACAGAGATCATATATTTTGTTCCCAGAAGCACCTATAGGACTTGAAGTGTGTTAGTCCAATCACACAGAGATCATATATTTTGTTCCCAGAAGCACCTATAGGACTTGAAGTGTGTTAGTCCAATCACACAGAGATCATATATTTTGTTCCCAGAAGCACCTATAGGACTTGAAGTGTGTTAGTCCCATCACACAGAGATCATATATTTTGTTCCCAGAAGCACCTATAGGACTTGAAGTGTGTTAGTCCAATCACACAGAGATCTTATATTTTGTTCCCAGAAGCACCTATAGGACTTGAAGTGTGTTAGTCCCATCACACAGATCTATATTTTCTTCCCAGAAGCACCTATAGGACTTGAAGTGTGTTAGTCCCATCACACAGACCTATATTTTCTTCCCAGAAGCACCTATAGGACTTGAAGTGTGTTAGTCCAATCACACAGAGATCTTATATTTTGTTCCCAGAAGCACCTATAGGACTTGAAGTGTGTTAGTCCCATCACACAGACCTATATTTTCTTCCCAGAAGCACCTATAGGACTTGAAGTGTGTTAGTCCCATCACACAGAGATATATTTTCTTCCCAGAAGCACCTATAGGACTTGAAGTGTGTTAGTCCAATCAC
Source organism: Lithobates sylvaticus (assembly GCA_028564925.1). Classification (NCBI taxonomy): domain Eukaryota; kingdom Metazoa; phylum Chordata; class Amphibia; order Anura; family Ranidae; genus Lithobates; species Lithobates sylvaticus. The sequence goes on along the minus strand of CM053038.1, from coordinate 141,305,755 downwards.
ACAGAGATCTTATATTTTGTTCCCAGAAGCACCTATAGGACTTGAAGTGTGTTAGTCCCATCACACAGAGATCATATATTTTGTTCCCAGAAGCACCTATAGGACTTGAAGTGTGTTAGTCCCATCACACAGAGATCATATATTTTCTTCCCAGAAGCACCTATAGGACTTGAAGTGTGTTAGTCCCATCACACAGAGATCATATATTTTTGTTCCCAGAAGCACCTATAGGACTTGAAGTGTGTTAGTCCAATCACACAGAGATCATATATTTTCTTCCCAGAAGCACCTATAGGACTTGAAGTGTGTTAGTCCCATCACACAGAGATCATATATTTTCTTCCCAGAAGCACCTATAGGACTTGAAGTGTGTTAGTCCATCACACAGAGATCATATATTTTGTTCCCAGAAGCACCTATAGGACTTGAAGTGTGTTAGTCCCATCACACAGACCTATATTTTCTTCTCAGCAGCACCCACAGGACTTCTAGTGTGTTAGTGGCATCACACAGAGCTCCTCTATTTTCTTTGCAGAAGCACCCATAGGACTTCTAGTGTGTTAGTGGCATCACACAGAGCTCCTATATTTTCTTCTCAGCAGCACCCACAGGACTTCTAGTGTGTTAGTGGCATCACACAGAGCTCCTCTATTTTTTCTTTGCAGAAGCACCCATATGACTTCTAGTGTGTTAGTGGCATCACACAGAGCTCCTCTATTTTCTTTGCAGAAGCACCCATAGGACTTCTCGTGTGTTAGTGGCATCACACAGAGCTCCTCTATTTTCTTTGCAGAAGCACCCATAGGACTTCTCGTGTGTTAGTGGCATCACACAGAGCTCCTATATTTTCTTCTCAGAAGCACCCACAGGACTTCTAGTGTGTTAGTGGCATCACACAGAGCTCCTCTATTTTCTTTGCAGAAGCACCCATAGGACTTCTCGTGTGTTAGTGGCATCACACAGAGCTCCTCTATTTTCTTTGCAGAAGCACCCATAGGACTTCTCGTGTGTTAGTGGCATCACACAGAGCTCCTCTATTTTCTTCTCAGAAGCACCCACAGGACTTCTAGTGTGTTAGTGGCATCACACAGAGCTCCTCTATTTTCTTTGCAGAAGCACCCATAGGACTTCTCGTGTGTTAGTGGCATCACACAGAGCTCCTATATTTTCTTCTCAGCAGCACCCACAGGACTTCTAGTGTGTTAGTGGCATCACACAGAGCTCCTCTATTTTCTTTGCAGAAGCACCCATAGGACTTCTAGTGTGTTAGTGGCATCACACAGAGCTCCTATATTTTCTTCTCAGCAGCACCCACAGGACTTCTAGTGTGTTAGTGGCATCACACAGAGCTCCTCTATTTTCTTTGCAGAAGCACCCATAGGACTTCTAGTGTGTTAGTGGCATCACACAGAGCTCCTCTATTTTCTTTGCAGAAGCACCCATAGGACTTCTCGTGTGTTAGTGGCATCACACAGAGCTCCTATATTTTCTTCTCAGCAGCACCCACAGGACTTCTAGTGTGTTAGTGGCATCACACAGAGCTCCTCTATTTTCTTTGCAGAAGCACCCATAGGACTTCTAGTGTGTTAGTGGCATCACACAGAGCTCCTCTATTTTCTTTGCAGAAGCACCCATAGGACTTCTCGTGTGTTAGTGGCATCACACAGAGCTCCTATATTTTCTTCTCAGCAGCACCCACAGGACTTCTAGTGTGTTAGTGGCATCACACAGAGCTCCTATATATTCTTCTCAGCAGCACCCACAGGACTACCGACTACAATGGCTGGAAGACCGCCAAGGGGAGGCAGAGCGTGCAGAGCCAAGAACACAGGGCAGGCAGGCTCTGTTTCTAGTGGACGTGGACGTGGACGTGGACGTGGTCGTGCATCGTCATCAGCACGTGGCCATGGGACACGCGCGTCTTTGTTTTCGGCAGCTGGACATGTGGAGCCGCATCATGCTGAAGGCTTGGTAGAATGGATGACCAAGCCCTCCTCATCCTCCTCATCCTCTCTCACCCAGGCTCAGGGTACTGGCAGAGCATCATCAGCCACCCCTTCCCTAGGCCCACCATGTCCTCCTGAGGAGTCCCCCGAACTCTTTGAGCACAGTGTTGGGTACATGCTCCAGGAGGATGCCCAACGATTCGAAGGCTCGGATGATGATACCCAGCTTGAGGAATCTGGCAGTACTGTTCCACCAGCTGCAGCTTACTGCCAGGTTTGCTCTAGTGGTGAAGAGGGAGGGGATGATGAGGTCACTGACTCCACGTGGGTGCCTGAAGGGAGAGAGGATGAGGAGGACGAGGAGGAGGAGGATGCGGCGTCACATGTCCAACGAGGCAGGGTGCCCCCTGGAGGCCAGGTAGAGGCCAGCACAGCAACTGTACAACACCGCAGAGCTCCGCCTGTGCAGGGCGCTGCCTCTGCACGTTATCAGAAAAGTTCTTTGGTGTGGGCCTTTTTTGAGACGAGTGCAGCAGATCGCACCACTGCTATTTGCAATATTTGTCTCAAGCGTATCTCGCGTGGCCAAAACATCAGCCGCTTGGGCACCACAAGCATGACCAGACATATGGCGACCTGCCATGCAGCTCGTTGGCAGGCACACATAAAAGACCCACACCAAAGAACTAAGCGGACCTCTCCTTGCTCCTCCTCAGCTGGGATCTCCATCCCCACTACACCTTCAGTCCTCTCTGAAAGCTGCTCTGAGAGGACTGAAGGTGTAGAATTAGGTGTGTCACAACCAAGTACTTGCAGTACACCGACGTCCGATTGCAGCAGGCAAATTTCCCTGCCCCAGCTGCTGGACCGTAGAAAGAAGTACACTCCCAGCCATCCACATGCCCAGCGGTTGAATGCTAGCCTGGCTAAATTGCTAGCACTTCAACTGCTGCCTTTTCAGTTGGTAGACTCGGCCCCCTTCCGTGAGTTTGTTCAATGTGCGGTTCCTCAGTGGCAGGTTCCCAAACGGCACTTTTTCTCACGGAAGGCGATTCCGTCTCTCTACCGGCATGTGGAGGGCAATGTCCATGCCTCGCTGGACAGGGCGGTCAGCGGTAAGGTGCATATTACCGCTGACTCATGGTCCAGCAGGCATGGACAGGGACGGTACCTTTCTTTCACGGCCCATTGGGTCACTCTATTGGCAGCTGGGAGGGATGCAGGACAAGGTGCAGTAGTGTTGGAGGTTGTTCCGCCACCACGCCTCCAAAACGCTACTACTGCTACTGGTTGTGACACACCTCTCTCCTCCACCCCCTCCTCTTCTTCTTCCTCCAGTGCTCTGTCCTTGGAACCAGCGGTGCTCCGTAGGCGTACAAGGGGCTACGCAAGTACGCAGGCAAAAAGATGCCATGCCGTGCTTGCGCTGGTGTGTTTGGGGGACAGGAGCCACACTGGGCCAGAGGTTCTGGCAGCTCTGCAGGGGCAGGCCGAGAGGTGGTTGACGCCACGTCAGCTTAAGCCAGGAATTGTCGTTTCTGACAATGGCACCAACCTCCTCTCCGCCCTGCGACAGGGGCAGCTCACCCATGTGCCCTGCATGGCTCACGTCCTCAACCTGGTGGTGCAGCGGTTCTTGGGCAGGTTCCCAGGCTTACAGGATGTCCTGAGGCAGGCCAGGAAAGTCTGTGTGCATTTCCGCCGATCTTATAATGCCAGTGCTCGGCTGACTGAGCTGCAAAAGGAGCTGAACCTGCCCAAGAACCGCCTAATATGTGACATGCCCACCAGGTGGAACTCAACGTTGGCCATGCTGCAGCGACTGCACACGCAGCAGAGGGCCATCAATGAGTACCTTTGCGACTACGGCACCAGGACAGGGTCAGGGGAGCTTGGTTTTTTTTCCCCACGTCAGTGGAGCATGATCAGGGATGCATGCACTGTCCTCTCACCATTTGAGGAGGCCACGAGGATGGTGAGCAGTGACAGTGCATGCATCAGTGACACTGTCCCTCTTGTCCACCTGTTGGAGCATACGCTGCGTGGGATAATGGACAGGGCACTTGAGGCAGAACAGAGGCAGGAAGAGGAGGACTTCCTTGCCTCTCAAGGCCCCCTTTATCCGGACAGTGTTCCTCCTGTCCCACCCATCACACAGGAAGAGGATGAGGAGGAGGAGGAGGAGGAGGAGGAGGAGGAGGATTGTGTGAGCATGGAGGTGGAGCCTGGCACTCAGCATCAGCAGCAGCAGTCTTTTAGGGATGATGTACAGTCCCAACAAACCAGTGGACTTGTACGTGGCTGGGAGGAGGTGGCTGGCGATCATGTCATCCTCAGTGACCCAGAAGACTCCGGACCGAATGCCTCAGCTAACCTACGCTGCATGGCCTCCCTGATCCTGCAAAGCCTGCGGAAGGATCCTCGTGTTCTTCGGATCAAGGAGAGGGACCATTACTGGCTGGCCACTCTCCTTGATCCGCGGTACAAGGGTAAGGTTGCGGACCTTATCTTGCCGTCGCAGAGGGAGCAGAGGATGAGACATCTCAGGGAGGCCTTGCAGAAAGGTCTGTGCAACGCGTTCCCAGAAACTGGGAGGCTACAAACTCCTGGTCCTGGGCGACGAGTTGCTGAGGCTTCGGTCAGTGGCAGAAGGAGCGGTGGGGAAGGTGGACGTCTGACCGATGCGTTCAGACAATTTTTTAGTCCGCAGCCCCAAGGTATGATCGGTTCCAGCAACCATCGCCAGCGTCTGATATACATGGTGCAGGAATACCTTGGGGCAAGGTCAGACTTGGACACCTTTCCCACCGAAAATCCTCTGGCTTACTGGGTCCTGAGGATGGATCACTGGCCAGAGCTTGCACAGTATGCAATTGAGCTACTGGCCTGTCCTGCCTCCAGCGTTCTGTCCGAACGCACATTCAGTGCTGCTGGAGGATTTGTGACTGATCATAGGGTGCGCCTGTCCACCGCCTCGGTTGATCGACTGACCTTCATCAAAATGAATCAGTCTTGGATCACCACCAGCTACCAGGCACCTGAGGCGGATATAACCGAATAATTTTTAATGTCACATCACATCCCTTCAAGACTGCCTATGCTGATGCTGAGTGACTGTCCTCTTATGTTCACTGACTATCCTCTTCCTCCTCCTCAATGATCCATGCCACCACACCAGTGCCTAAGGCACAATTTTTCAGCCCCTGTTTAACAGGGGCGTGTACATACAATTTTTATAAAAAAAATGCTTCGCAACACTGTGCTCCAAGTACAGTATCTGTGAGGGGTTGCAGTGTTGTGGCACCAGCACCAGTGCCTAAGGCACAATTTTTCAGCCCCTGTTTAACAGGGGCGTGTACTTACAATTTTTTTTAAAAAAAATGCTTCGCAACACGTGTGACTGCTGTGCTCCAAGTACAGTATCTGTGAGGGGTTGCAGTGTTGTGGCACCAGCACCAGTGCCTAAGGCACAATTTTTCAGCCCCTGTTTAACAGGGGCGTGTACATACAATTTTTATAAAAAAATGCTTCGCAACAATGTGCTCCAAGTACAGTATCTGTGAGGGGTTGCAGTGTTGTGGCACCAGCACCAGTGCCTAAAGCACAATTTTTCAGCCCCTGTTTAACAGGGGCGTGTACTTACAATTTTTTAAAAAAATGCTTCGCAACACGTGTGACTGCTGTGCTCCAAGTACAGTATCTGTGAGGGGTTGCAGTGTTGTGGCACCAGCACCAGTGCCTAAGGCACAATTTTTCAGCCCCTGTTTAACAGGGGCGGGTACATACAATTTTTATAAAAAAAATGCTTCGCAACAATGTGCTCCAAGTACAGTATCTGTGAGGGGTTGCAGTGTTGTGGCACCAGCACCAGTGCCTAAAGCACAATTTTTCAGCCCCTGTTTAACAGGGGCGTGTACTTACAATTTTTTAAAAAAATGCTTCGCAACACGTGTGACTGCTGTGCTCCAAGTACAGTATCTGTGAGGGGTTGCAGTGTTGTGGCACCAGCACCAGTGCCTAAGGCACAATTTTTCAGCCCCTGTTTAACAGGGGCGGGTAATTACAAATCTTGATCTAATAGTTCACAGCAGGGCCCATTCCTGCGCCCACCAAGAGTAACTATGAGGGCCTACAGTCTTGTGGCAACACCGTCCACCACCACCGCCAAAGGCCCAATTTTTCTGCCCTGTTCATCAGGTGCTTGCAATTACAAATCTTGATCTAATAGTTCACAGCAGGGCCCATTCCTGCGCCCACCAAGAGTAACTATGAGGGCCTACAGTCTTGTGGCAACACCGTCCACCACCACCGCCAAAGGCCCAATTTTTCTGCCCTGTTCATCAGGTGCTTGCAATTACAAATCTTGATCTAATAACTCACAGCAGGGCCCATTCCTGCGCCCACCAAGAGTAACTGTGAGAGCTTACAGTCTTGTGGCAACACCGTCCACCACCACCACCACCACCCCCCCCAATTTTTCTGCCCTGTTCAACAGGTGCATGCAATTACAAATCTTGATCTATTAACTCACAGCAGGGCCCATTCCTGTGCCCACCAGTCTTGTGGCTACACCAACATCTAATAGGGCAAATTTCTGCAGAGTATATACGCCAGGCCCCTACTTTCATACATCCAACTTACAAACGACTCCTACTTGCAAATGGAAAGAGAAAACAGGAAGTGAGAGGAAATCTACCCCTAGGAAGGGAAATTCTATCCTGTTAGATTTAATTTGGGAAAAAGGTATCTCCTCTCTACTGATACTTTATCACCAATCCTTGTTTCAATTAAAACCCCACTTTTCCAAAAACATTTGTCATTGGGACGGAAAGTGAGGTGACATGTTCTGAACAGATGTGCAAAGACAGCAAATGTTACAGGGGTGATAACCCCTCCCTATGTTCTCCAAAAAGCTTAAAAATAGATTTTTTTGGGATGGAGCTACACTTCATAATGTACCTGTTCAGATTCTACTTAAGAACAAACCTAAAGCCGCAAGTGGTTTTAAATGGCTTCTTTTTTTCCTTTACAAATGACATTTTGTGCAAGGACAGTTCTAAACACGGGAAACACATGCCACTTCACAGGCATACTTTAGACACCCCCCAGGTACCATATTTAAAGGAAAATTTCACTTTTTTTTTTTCACTTTATGCATCATTAAAATGACTGCTCCCGAAAAAACGTTAGTTTTTAAAAGTTCTTTTTGCATTGATATATGTCCCCTGGGGCAGGACCCGGGTCCCCAAACCTGTTTTATGACATTAACATGCATATTGGCCGTTGTAATTAGCACTTTTGATTTCGAACGTTCGCGTCCATTATAACGTATAGGGTTCGAAAATTCGCGCGAACTTTCGGTCGGTTCGAAGGTTCTGGTGCGAACCGAACCCGGGGGTGTTCGGCTCATCCCTAGTGGAGAAACATTACCTGATCATATAGCACCAATGCTCTACAGTTGGGTTTCAATTTGTTGCTTATCTAAAACTATAAGACCATTTATAACAACCCTGTACACAGGGCTACACGGCTGCTGTTCATTTTGACTGCAGAATGACCATTGCTGTCACCCTGTTAAAGAAAGCACAACAGGGTCAATGGGAGGGGGGGGGGGGGGGTTTAGAAAAATGAAAGAAGACCTTCCCCCCTTTTATTATTCACATCAGCATGAATCTCAGCATGTGATGTGAAATCATCCAACACCCTTTGAAGGCACTAGTGCCATAGCTCTGGCTGCACAGATGCCCCCTGGGAGGGCAGGTCAGGGAACTCTCGTACCTAAGCTGCACGGTCTTGCAATATTGCCATACTGTGCACCCGCAGGATGAAGAGCATGACATCATGTACTACATCTCTTGTATGCACCATACAGCATTAAACTTGTTTGTTGTTAAAGAAAATTCGACCTGAGAATTTAAAAACATTTTATGAAATGTCATATAGTGCATGCGTGAGAGGAGGCACATGATGTAATACACTTCATCTTGCACTTGTGCAGTATAATATACATTTTCAAAATGGCGGTGCAGGAGCAGGCTGCACACGGGCTGCACAGAGGCAGCCTGAAAAAAGGCACAATAGACAAGAAAATAAGAAAGAAAAGTAGCATGGACATGGGTAAGCATGCTTTTTTTGTACACTGCAATAGATATTATTGCCATTTTTTGTAGAGGGAGGGTTCCTTTGTCATGCTCATGACAACGGCATCATATAGCTCATTTTTATTTAGGTCCTTTTTAATAGTTCATGGTGTGTTTAGGCATATATTCAAAAGCAAGGAACCTATCTGCAAATTCTACTTACCGGTACTATAAGGTCTTTTGTAACAGCATATAGTGTACATTGCTGCCATACTGGGCAGGATGATGTCTAACAAAGCATGTATATGGTTCTAATGGGGGAGTATGGCACTTGTGTATGCTTCCATGGAAAACATCCAGGGAAGATAACTTATTGAATAAGAACCATGTGGAAATAGATCCACCCAGCTAGTGTTGTAATGTGTGGTCTCTTTATACCTATATCCTGAAGCACCACAACATCAAAGTAGCATTGCATTCATTTTATATATGGTCAGCAGATGTAATATGGCTTCATGAGAACAATGGTATGGTACAATTTAGATGAGTTGTAACCGATCACTCCCCAAAGGTGCTCCATTCTTTGCTGAAGGGATAAATCTTCAGTGCCCAGGCATAATGGAGATTAATTTGCACTGGTGTATATGTGAGATTAATATACATTGCTGAAAAACTACGTGTTTGTCTGCCCATCTCTCTTCTGCATTTGTAGGGCTGATTTATAGGGAGTTTACAGGTCTTTTTTTTTTTATTAGTCTATTCTGATTTATGGCAAGCGCTTACCAAGCCAAATTATGTTCCATGTCATGCAATTACTATATATTAGATAGTAAGAGGAGGTAAGAAACACATATATACACATGGCTGCAGCTAGTGAACAGAAACAGCAGAGGGAAGTGAAGTGGAAGATATTAAAGTGGTAGTAACCCCCCCCCCCCAAACAAAAAAAACCTGCAAGATAATGACATAATGTTCTAGTATGCATCTCAACTAGCACATTAGGAAATACTTACCTTAGAACGGTGTTCTGTCAAAATAGCCAATTCATCGAGATCTCCAATCACTTCACTTCTGGTTATTGTAAAGCAGGGGTCTTAAAATTAAAATTACCTGAGGGCCACGTGACAACTTTTCATATCCCATGGGGGCCGCATACAAACTTTCAAACTTCAAAAACAATAAACTATATACAGTTGTAGTTACTACTTGCTCCAGTCACTGCTTACTGCCAGATGCTTGGCAGTGTTTGCTCTGTGTTAGATGAGCCAAGTTTGCTTTAAGTGAGTTAGCAGTTGAGACCCTAACAACAGCCTGAAGGTGGGCATCAGTTAGCCTAGACCTGGTTCTAGATTTATTAAAGCTCATAGTGGAGAATAATTTCTCACACAGGTATGTACTTCCAAATAAGCACATGACACGTTTGAACAGCTTGGACAGCTCTGGAAAAGTAGCTGGTAACTCTCTCAAAAACTGAGCTATAATTTCTGTGTTTCCCTGTGCATCTCTGAATTTGGCTTTGAGGTCAGTGCTGCATTGCAGATCTATAAGTTCCATTTGCAGCACATTTGGAGCACTGTTCACATCAAAAGAAAATGGGTCTGCAAACATCTGGAAAGTTGCGTTGTGGATAGCGAAGTCAGAAAAACGCTGATCAAATTCCTGTTGAAGGTTCTCCATGGCAGTGACATATTTATCAATACAAAGCACAGAAAGATCTTCACACTTTTCTTCAAATACAGACTTGAATGTTGGAAAATGGCTGAGGTTTTTTTGGGTGAACTGTGTTTTCCATAATTGCAGCTTTAGGGTGAATGCTTTCACATTGTCAAAAGCCACAGTGACAAATTGGTTTGGGCCCTGCAGATTCAGATTCAGTTTGTTGAGCACCTGTGTCATATCAACCAAAAATACTAAGTCCAGGATCCACTCGGGATCATCAAGTTCAGGAACATCCAGTCTTCCATCCATCAGAAATGTCTTGATTTCCTGCCTTAGCTCAAAAAACCTCTTCAAGACATTGCCTCTGCTCAACCAGCGTACCTCTGTAAAGTAGAGGACATCGCCATAAGCTGCTCCAATTTCCTCCAAAAAAGCACGAAATTGGCGGTGCTGTAAGCCCCTTGACCTAATGTAGTTAATACATTTCACCACAACCATAACATTGTCAACATTCAAGCATTTGCTGCAAAGTGCCTGTTGATGAATAATGCAGTGCAAAGCAATAGCTGGATCTGCATTCTCTTCTTCCAGTTTTCTTTGCATCAGCGCCACTAGGCCATTTCTTTTCCCAGTCATTGATGGGGCACCATCTGTGGTTATCCCAACTAATTTATCCCAAGGCAGGGCAGCACGATCAATTGCATCACAGACATGCTGAAATATGTTGCTGCCTGTAGTCTGTCTATGCATTGGAATTAAACTGAGCAACTCTTCAGTCACTTCAAACTGGTCATTAATACCTCTGACAAATACAGCAAGCTGAGCAGTGTCATTTATGTCAGTGCTCTCATCAAGAGCCAGTGAATAGAAACAGAACTTTGTTCCTTTATCGCACAATTGATGATATATGTTCTCTGACAACTCACTGATCCTCTCTGCCACTGTATTTGCCGATAGGCTGATGTTTCTGAACAGACTTGCCTTCTCAGGACAAAGTATATCGGCAACCTTTACCATGCAATCTTTAAGAAACTGCCCTTCAGTAAATGGCTTTCCAGCTTTTGCAACTTGCTCACACACCACATAGCTAGCTTCAACCGCTGCATCACATTCCTTTTTTGCACGCTTAAAGAGATTTTGCTGCATGGACAGTGCTTTCTGAAGTTAGACAATTTGTCTCTCCTTTTCTTTTCCCTCATACTTTGCATATTGATCAGCATGTTTAGTATTATAATGCCGCTTAAGGTTATAATCTTTCAGAACAGCAACCCTTTCCTTGCAGATCAGGCAAGTAGCCATCTTATTAACTACACTGCCACCTTGTGGTTAACCCCTAAACTGCTAGTGTCATTTATACAGAAATCAATGCATTTAAATGCATTAATTGCTGTAAAAATGACAATGGTCCCAAAAATGTGTCAAAAATGTCCGATGTGTCCGCCATAATGTCGCAGTCACAAAAAAAAATCGCAGATCTCCGCCATTAATAATAAAAAAAAAATTATTAATAAAAATGCTATAAAACTATCCCCTATCTTGTAAACGCTATAACTTCTGCGCAAACCGATCAATAATCGCTTATTGCGATTTTTTTTACCAAAAATATGTAGAAGATTCGGCCTAAACTGAGGAAAAAAAAAAAATGTTTTTTTATATATTTTTTGGGGATATTTATTATAGCAAAAAATAAAAAAAATAATGCATTTTTTTCAAAATTGTCGCTCTATTTTTGTTTATAGCGCAAAAAATAAAAACCGCAGGGGCGATCAAATACCACAAAAAGGTCTATTTGTGGGAAAAAACTCCACAAAAAAATAATCACTTGTCCACCTCTCTTGAAATTTCCTCTGTTCAGCATCAACTTTTCTTTTAGATTTAACGGACATGATTATGGCGTATTACAAGGTTAGAGAAGACTGTCCACTTCCAGATGTAATTTGCACTTTGTGCAATACAAGCTAAGGATATAATTAAAAAGAAAAACATATGTCAGTAATCACTGTGTGTCATATGTTATCATTACACAATGGGGTTGATTTACTAAAGGCAAATCCACTCTGCACTACAAGTGCACTGCAAGTACACTTGAAAGTGCAATTGTAAGTGCAGTAGTTGGAAATCTGGGGGCAAGCTCTGCTGATGTTATCATCCAAATTACTGTATGTGCAAGCTAAAAATGCTGTGTTTTATTTTCCTTGCATGTCCCCCTCAGATCTACAGCGACTTTACTTCCAAGTGCACTTGTAGTGCAAAGTGGATTTGCCTTTAGTAAATAACCCCCAATGTGTGTATATTTGTGTGCTGAGCTTACAGTTCCCCTTCTGAGAACTATTAACCCCCAGAATTGATGTCAGCAAACGCATTATTAAACCAGCACTGATGTCAGCAAACGCATTATTAAACCCAGCACTGATGTCAGCAAAACGCATTATTAAACCAACACTGATGTCTCCAAAACGCATTATTAAACCAGAACCGATGTCAGCAAAATGCATTATTAAACCCAGCACTGATGTCAGCAAAATGCATTATTAAACCCAGCACTGATGTCAGCAAAATGCATTATTAAACCCAGCACTGATGTCAGCAAAATGCATTATTAAACCCAGCACTGATGTCAGCAAAATGCATTATTAAACCAGCACTGATGACAGCAAAACGCATTATTAAACCAGCACTGATGACAGCAAACGCATTATTAAACCAGAACCGATGTCAGCAAAACGCATTATTAAACCAGCACTAATGTCACCAAAACAAATGGAAAGATTTAAAAAATAATAATTTGCATGTTGATGAGGAGAATGGGAGAAACCAAGGACTGAAAAATATAAGCAGACTAAACTTCCGATTTAAAATATACACTCTGCACTATCTCTATTAACAGGATGATCTGAATACAGCTGTACTATATGTTTTAAGCTCCATCTCCTGACTTATCATCTGGTCATGTGGGGATAGTCATGAAACACAGGCTGCTGGGGCAAATAAGGACAATGCGTGCAATGTAGTTTCATGGCATGGAATAGCATAAAAAGAATAAGTAATGGTCACGAGGGAGACAATGTAACAATACAGAGGGGATGGCTGGCATACTTCTTGTACAAGAAAAGGGCCAAGAGAGAGCAATAAAGGAAATGATTATTAGATCATAGGCCTTAGCTAAAAACAAACACTTGTATCAGTGTATGTGCATTATTTGGATCAGCAATTCTTTTTTTTTTTTTTTTATTTATTCTTTATGAAATTTTTCCACATACAAAAATATAAACAGTTTGAGATACATACTTCAATACGTGACAAACTTTAGCTTTATACAATCACTGCCCTTTTCCTCTACCTTTATCAATGGCATACAGTAATACCTGGATGTCCATTTGCCCTTCGAGAGGGTTGAGCATTCTCCTTAATCATAGTATCTTAGTTTACCGTTATCTCAACCCCTCCCTTTTGTATATACAGTCTCAAATATGTATACCCTCTTCTTTATATAGGGCCTTCCACTATTCCCTTTCCTCTCCTCAATCCTCTGCCCCCACTGAGTTCAATTTGGTCATCCACGGGCTCCACATTTTGTTAAATTCCTTGACATTCCCTCTCTTTATGTATACCGCCTTTTCTCTACACAGGTTTTCATTCATTATCCCAACCCAATTATCCACCGTAGGTGCTTCCTTTGCTTGCCATTTACTTGCAATTAATTTTCTGGCCTGGAACAATCATCTCGTAATCGCTATAGATTTACTTTTACTCTCTTCCCTTTCTTCTCTGTGTCCCAATATACACCCTTTGGCCTCCAACTCAAGTTTAATTCCAAATGTCCTACTTATGACATTGGTCACTCCCTCCCAATAACGAACCAGTTTGGGACACTTCCACAGCATGTGGATAAGATCTCCAGTTTTTTGGCACCTGGGGCAGTTATCATCGGTCCTTCTACCGAAACTAAACAGGCGTTTGGGAGTGTAATATGCTCTGTTAATCAGCATTAAATGCGATATTCTCTGCGGGGGGGATATCGATACCTTCGAGCCCTTCTCTAAGATCCTCCTCCATTGTGCATCTGTTATTGAGCCGACATCCTTTTCCCATTTTACTTTTACTTTCTCAAGTTTCCCCTTTGTGTCCTTTTCCTGTCCCATATATTCATACAGCCCTGAGATCAACCCCTTAGTTGATCCAGTCTGCAAGATTTTCTGGAAGAGTGGCATTTTTTGCCAAACTAATGGTTGTTCCAGGAATTGTGCCTCAAGAGCATGTATCACTTGGAGATATGAGAAAAGGGAGTGGTGCGATATATTAAACCCTTGTTCCAGGTCAGCAAATTCTTTCACTACGTTACCTCTATACAGCTGACTCAGTTTCTTAATCCCATTCTTCTCCCAGTCCCTAATTCTACCTACAAGATAGAGCTCTTTGAGATTTTTATTGTTCCACAGGGGGGTTTGTTCAGGCATCCCTTTGTAGTGCATTTGTTTTTTAATTGTTAACCATATTTTTCTTATCATTTTTATAGTAGGGTATTCGTGGCCAAATGAGTCCGCCTCTAATGTCTCCACCAGTGTGTCATGTCCCGCCTCCACTAACATTAGTTCTATATTCGGGGTGCCTCCTCCAGGGGTCCCACACCCGACAGCTGCTGCAATTGAGCCGCCAGGTAGTAGCGCTCCGGGTGGGGCACCGCCAAACTCCCCTCCTTCACTGGCAGCTGTAGGGTACATAGAGGGATCCTAGCCTGTCCGCCTTTCCATATAAGTTCCCTAAAGAGGGTTTCGATTTTCCAGAACCATTTCTTGCATATCCACACCGGAGAATTGTGCAACAGATACAAGAGTTGTGGCATCCAGATCATCTTTATTAAACCGCAGCGTCCCGCCACTGACAGGGGAAGGCGCTTCCAAATGGCTATCTTTCTTTTAAATTTAGTCAGTAAGGGCTCCAGGTTGAGCCTCACATACTGGTTTGGATCTTCCGTCAGGGCCACTCCCAAATATCTCAGAGTCTTCACTACCTCCAACTGAGGCATTCCTGGTATTCTGACTTCAACATCTGTATCAATTGGGAGTAGCTCTGATTTCTTCCAGTTTATTTCAAGACCGGTGAACCTACCAAACTCCTCCACTGTTTTCATCGCTTTACTCAGCGATCTGTCCAGATCTCCCAAAAACAGCAGGACATCGTCTGCATATAAAGCAATTTTTTCCTCACTCCCCCCCTCCCTCCGAAAACCTGTTATCTCAACATTATTTCTAATAGCAATTGCCAATGGCTCCATTGCAAGGGCAAAGAGAAGAGGCGACAGGGGACATCCCTGCCTCGTCCCCCTCTCCAGTTCAATTTTTTCTGAAAGTTCATTGTTAATTTTTAACCTAGCTGTTGGCTTAGTGTAAAGCAATTTTATCCACCTGGTGAATGAGGGACCAAGTCCGAACTTCTCCAACACTCCCCAGATATACCCCCACTCCACACTGTCAAATGCTTTTGTTACATCGAGTGCTAGGATCGCTCTTGGTCCCTCATTCAACACCGGGCTCTGCAAATTCAAAAAAGCTCTTCTTATATTAATACTTGTGGATCTGTTGGATCAGCAATTCTAGTGAAGACGCATTACAGTTGGGCTTTCATTTCCAACTGTTTTCATTGAGGTTAAGACCATTGAGGTTAACCATTGACTGTACATACTATATACAGTACATTGCACATCTTAACGTATTGTACATACAAATGATTAAAAGCCAATATGAAGGCGCTGACAAAAGCCATCAGTCATGTGCTGATTTTCATTTACAACCTGTGCTAGAAAAAATGACAGGCTCCCAGGAACTAGAAGTACAACTTCTGACATCCGCTATATCTACAGAGTGCTGGCTGTCTTCTGTAGTGATACAACAACCTATTCAAGTATTACCAGCAACAATATCGTATACAGGATGCAGTGCGTCTGACTCTCAGTACAGAGATTTTCAGTGTGCAGAAGACTATCATATGACCATTCCTTTTTCTGCACAAGCACCAAATACTATGGCACAAAAAATTGTGAAAGAGTGATCCTTCGTGTACAAAGGCAAAACAAACTGTATCAAGGACAGGTCAGTCTCATATTTGGTATGTTGGTGATTAGCTTTTGAAAACTATTGTTTTCCTGGTTTGTGAATTTGGACTCCAGAAATTTCAACGCTTATATTTTTGGCTAGTAGTGTTTATTTCACGAATATACCGTACTCATCACACTCAAGAAATTCATATAGTACTGTGGAAAATTTAAAGTGTAAGTAAACTCTTTTTTTGCACTTAATAATAAGGCTTACCTGTAGGTACCGTGAATATCTCCTAAACCTTTACTGAAGGGGCTGCATACCTGTGCCATCCCTTCAGAGCCCCCGTGCCGCAGTCCATGACTCCCGCGCACGTGCACGGTACTGACGTCATCACAGCGCGGCCAATCAGACGACCGAAGCACGCAAACCCGTAAGGAAGACAGAGTAAAGATGGAAACCCTTTCAGCTGTGACAGCACACCGCTGGAGAACTTTGTTCTAAGGTAAGTGTTTTATAATGGGCTAGTATGCGTTGCATACTAGCCCATTATGTCTTTACTTGGCAAACTTTGAAATGGGGTCCCCCTAGGCCATTTCTGAACCATTGTTAGTTGTCAAGGTGTAACAATGGTGCTCTACCTGCAGTGGTGTATTTTAGTTTTGTGCTGCCCTAGGCAGGACTGAAATCTTTGCTGCGCTGGAGTGCTGACCTCATGTCACCAGTGGAGGATCTCAGATGGCTGTATGGGGTCTCAGAAAGACTGTGAGGGGTTTCAGGCGGCTGTGCAGGTTCTATGATGAGCTGTGCGGACCCGTCTCAGATGGGCTGTGCAGGTTCTATGGTGGGCGTTTCTGACTCTTGGGTGGCTATGTGGGGGGTCTCTGGTGGGCTGCGTGGGGCCTCTGCTGGGCTGTTTGGGGTCTCTGCTGGGCTGCGTGGGATCTCTGCTGAGCTTCATAGGGTCTCTGTGGGCTGTTTGGGGTCTCTGCTGGGCTGCGTGGGGTCTCTGGTGGGCTGCATGGGGTCTCTGTGGTGCTGCGTGGGGTCTCTAGTGGTGGCTAGTGTGGTCCAAGCATAAATTAACCCTGGGTCCTGAGATCTAAGGGGTTACATTCTTAGATCTCAGGATTTCATGCTGGAACTTGTAGTCCTTCACTAGTCGGGGGGATTAGTGTCATGTCCTCAACTCTGAGGGGTTCATGCTGGGACCTAGCTGTAGTACTTTTTTAGGGGGTTACAGCCCTCAAAAGTGAAGGACTACAAGTCCCTGCATGAACCCCTCCTCTTTGTATGGGTCTCTGGCTCTGCACATGATGACAATGTATAAACTGGCCTGCACACGGCCTCACCTTTCAGGCTTCAAGTTCACACAGACTACTCTTCTGTCCCTCAGAGAAAACCGAGAGCACTTGGCGCGGAGGAGAAAGTAAGATCCTCCTCCGCTTTGAATGCTGGGGCTCCCAGGCTCTCTCTGCAGACTTTAGGGTGGGGAGTCGCGGCCGTGACGTCACTGGTTGCTAGACGCTAGGCAGGTCTAGCAACCAGTGGCCAGTAAGAGCCTCAGTCAGTGGTGGAGGTGGGGGCGGAGATGAAGCCAGCGATATGGCGGCTCTCGTTCAGGTAAATCTGCGGCTCTGCTGCGGGCTGCGGGAATGACGGATCAATGGCCCAGTCTTACCACTAGTGTCGAGCGGGGGGGACAGGTGGCGGCGCCGCCGCCCCCCGTAGAATGCCGCCCGAGGCAAACGCCTTGTTTGCTCATGGCAGATACGCCCCTGTCTACCTGTATTAGGAAAAGGAGAGCACAGTACATGTGGTGGGAGCAGGTACCTGTTTGGAATAGGTACCTGCTCCCAGAAAGAAAATTATAATTAAGAAAGGGGGAGGGGGTGGGAGAAGAGAAGGATAAACAGAACTTCCCTTTTTAAGTGAAGTTCTGTTTAAATGGCTAAGTTTACTTTTTACATAAATTGGTCCATGCAGACAAGGTGCCCCAGTGGTTTTAAATTGTTCTGTGCTGTTTGTAATAATATTTTTTCATGCAAATGCCAGACCTTTAGGCCGGGGTTAACAGTAGTGCAAATTGGAAGCGGGTTTCCCTGCATCCAATTTGCATGACAGGAGATTGTGACGGGCTTTCAATGGAGCCGGTTCACACAGCTCCATGTCGGCTGCGGAGCTCATCGCACAGGGGTCCTGTGCGTCTTTGGAAAACAGGGACACACCGGACCCCTGCTGTGAGCCGCATGCGATCTTAGTGTGAACCCATCTTCAGGCCTTTTCTGTCATCCATAAAGCCTGGGCAAAATATCCCCAATGATTCCATTAGACAAAGAGAGATTTGTTCCCCCAAGATAAAGACTTTAAAGGCACTGTTTGTAAGAAGTCAGGACTTGATGGAAATACTAATTGTATCTGGTCTCCTGCTTCACCACCAATCATGACAAGGTCCACTTACCAGCAGGCCTTTTTATGAAGAATTCCATCTGTGGGCCTCAGTGGGTCTAAACTTCCCATATATAGGGAAATCTTTTGATGCTCCCAGACCTACCTGTATATTTTGTGTTACTTGTATCCACAATTGGACTTACTAAGACACCTGATGGGGATGAAGTGAGCAGACGTTCTCTGTGGCAGTGTTGTATGTTCTTGTTTTTAATTTACATGGAGTGTCTGCAGACACACGACAGAAATGACTAGATTTTGACGTCTTCTACACCCCGGAAGGAGATGTTTTTATAGACTCTGAAATGCGTCGGGTAAAATGTATCTGTCTTTATCATTACCATGTTACAGTCAATATACCATCAGTTTTTTGTGATCTTGTACACTCCGTGTAACCTATTTTAATTACAGTGGTGTGAAAAAGTGTTTGCCCCCTTCCTCATTTCCTGTTCCTTTGCATGTTTGTCACACTTAAGTGTTTCGGAACATCAAACCAATTTAAACAATAGTCAAGGACAACACAAGTAAACACAAAATGCAATTTGTAAATGAAGGTGTTTATTATTAAAGGTGAAAAAAAATCCAAACCATCATGGCCCTGTGTGAAAAAGTGATTGCCCCCCTTGTTAAAACATACTATAACTGTGGTTGTCCACACCTGAGTTCAATTTCTCTAGCCACACCCAGGCCTGATTATTGCCACACCTGTTCACAATCAAGGCATCACTTAAATAGGAGCTGCTTGACACAGTAAGGTCCACCAGAAGATCCTTAAAAGCTACACATCATGCCGAGACCCAAAGAAATTCAGGAACAATTGAGAAAGAAAGTAATTGAGATCTATCAGTCTGGAAAGGGTTATAAAGCCATTTCCAAAGCTTTGGGAATCCAGCGAACCACAGTGAGAGCCATTATCCACAAATGGCGAAGACATGGAACAGTGGTGAACCTTCCCAGGAGTGGCCGGCCGCCCAAAATTACCCCAAGAGCGCAGTGACGACTCATCCAAGAGGTCACAAAAGACCCCACAACAACGTCCAAGGAACTGCAGGCCTCACTTGCCTCAGTTAAGGTCAGCGTTCATGCCTCCACCATCAGGAAAAGACTGGGCAAAAATGGCCTGCATGGCAGAGTTCCAAGGAGAAAACCACTGCTGAGCAAAAAGAACATCAAAGCTTGTCTCAATTTCTCCACAACACATCTTGTGTTGTGGATGATCCCCAAGACTTTTGGGACAACATTCTGTGGACCGATGAGACAAAAGTGGAACTCTTTGGAAGGTGTGTGTCCAAGTATATCTGGCGTAGAAGGAACACTGCATTTCAGAAAAAGAACATTATACCAACAGTAAAATATGGTGGTGGTAGTGTGATGGTCTGGGGCTGTTTTGCTGCTTCAGGACCTGGAAGACTTGCCGTGATAAAAGGAACTATGAATTCTGCTGTCTACCAAGAGATCCTGAAGGAGAATGTCCGACCATCTGTTCGTGTACTCAAGCTGAAACGAACTTGGGTTCTGCAGCAGGACAATGATCCTAAACACACCAGCAAGTCCACCACCGAATGGCTGAAGAAAAACAAAATGAAGACTTTGGAGTGGCCTAGCCAAAGTCCAGACCTGAATCCTATTGAGATGTTGTGGTATGACCTTAAAAAGGCCGTTAATGCTCGAAAACCCTCTAATGTAACTGAATTAGGACAATTCTGCAAAGATGAGTGGGCCAAAATTCCTCCAGGACGCTGTAAAAGCCTCATTGCACGTTATCGCAAACGCTTGGTTGCAGTTGTTGCTGCTAAGGGTGGCCCAATCAGTTATTAGGTTTAGGGGGCAATCACTTTTTCACACAGGGCCATGATGGTTTGGATTTTTTTTCACCTTTAATAATAAACACCTTCATTTACAAATTGCATTTTGTGTTTACTTGTGTTGTCCTTGACTATTGTTTAAATTGGTTTGATGTTCCGAAACACTTAAGTGTGACAAACATGCAAAGGAACAGGAAATGAGGAAGGGGGCAAACACTTTTTCACACCACTGTATATGTAATAAATAATTTTTCTATTTTAATTTTGATTATTATATGAATTCAAGTGCCTTTAAAGTCTGTATCTCAGGGGAACAAATCTCTCTTTGTCTATAGCTTTTGGATGTTGGCACTATGAAGCAATTACTGATAGCCTCTACAATGTCTCCATTACTACATCCTGGCTTATTTTCAGAACACAGCAAGCATTGGGCGCTCTCTGTCCACGGCTAGCACTTTTTACATAATCTTAAACTTTACAATACCATAATCATATATACTAAAAGGTACACATTATGCTATAATATTTGCCCATGGAGCATTATTTTAAAATGAACTTACTGAAAATGATTGCAACAAGATTCTAAAAACATAATAGGTGTAATTGCAATATGTAATCATAGTAAATACCACATTGGCCATGAATAAGAGACCATTTTACAAACCAAAATGTCTTATTGATAAATCATTAGAATTGTCCTTTTACTGCTCTTACTTGTTTATGCAGATTAAAAAGACTCTGCCGTGTCATAAAAGTCACTACCTGTACAAATACTTACCTCTCCTGCTGCATGCCCCATTCACTGCTTATCTTACAGAGCTTATTCCCTGAAGTTCACTGAGTGTCTAGAGTATCACCCTATTATTGGTCATTATACATGGATGTTTTTCCTATTAGACCTCCAATGCAGCCAATCAGACACAGATTAGTCTGATCAGCTGCTTCACTGGCTGGTACTTGGCCAGTAAACACAAAGCGGAAACCAGAAGTGACAAAATCCTCATTGCTTCCGGTTTCTGATGTCACACAGTGGAAGGAGCAACATTAGTTCCTCTCACTGTGTGCCCAGACCTGGATGCCGCTGGTCGCATCCTTACCGGGCTTCCTGATCGCTCGGGAGAAACCGGTGAAGGTGGATTGAGGGGGGCCTCTTCCACCCCCTGTAAAA
The DNA here is from genome assembly GCA_028564925.1 of Lithobates sylvaticus. NCBI lineage: Eukaryota > Metazoa > Chordata > Amphibia > Anura > Ranidae > Lithobates > Lithobates sylvaticus. The sequence continues at coordinate 141,284,614 of CM053038.1, read as the reverse complement.
CGAATCCAGTAGCTCTTTAGCTATTCAAATTACTTTTACCGACTTCAGAATTGCCAGGTGAAAATACTGATACCTCGGTTATCGCTGCAGCAATGACCGAGATATCACCCTTCCTATCCAGTGACATACCGATATATCATTGGACAGGAAGCGGTTAAACAAACTGCTACTGACGGCTTAATGTCAGATGCCAAATCCTGTATAATATAATATAAATCCTGTATAATAATACCACAGCAGATCTAGTGGCGTCCATGCCTCAATGGGTCAGGGCTGTTTTTGTGGCAAAAGGGGGACCTACTCAATATTAGGTGGATGGTCATAACATTTTTGGCTGATCTGTGTATATTTGTTTATTAGATTGCATTATATAGTTTAATATAGAATATGTGTCTTACGTTATGGTTAATATCAAAATTTGAAGTGAAGAAAAGAATTGACTACAAGTTTAGTTTTTTGGCCATTACTAATGTATTGTTTGACTCTCACAAGATCTTCTCATGGTTACCTAATGCCATTTTTTGTATCAGTTCAGGCCCTCCTATAGTAGAAAAAGGATTCTAGAAAACTTTTTTCCAGGGGAACAATGCTCTGACAGATCGTCCTTATCCTTTCTGCCACAACCATTCTTCTTCCCATCATTTGTGTAAAGCAATCATCACATCTACATATTAATTAGCGGACTTTCTGCATTCAGCTAATTAACATTCACACAGATTATGAAGCGACCTAACACGTCTGTCTCAGACGGTTGATGGGGGTGGGGGGAACACGTTACAAGGGCCTCATCGGCACTACATATCTTTTAATTAGGGACTTTAATTGTTTCCACTATGCTGCATTAGATGCCAGAGCTTCTGTCAGACGAAGCTGCTCCCACACTGCCCCTTTATTCCTCACTTTCAATGATACTTGATGGAAACAATTAGATTTAATTAAGAAAGCATCCGTGTGAGAAGGGCAGGGGACAGCATCCGGCTTTTCCTCGGAAGAGGAGCCTGTTCATGTCTGCCAAGTGTAGGAATTCTTCACAACTGATTTTGTAACCCTTCACTGTCAGAGAGGTATCAAAGTAAAGATAGCTACTATATTGTTATTATTATTACAAAGATAAATGAAAAAAAACTGGAAGAACTACAGTATAGGGATCGCTGTGTCTTCAGCCAGCTGGATGGACCTGAACTGCATTCCTTTATTTCTTGCGTAGGAAGAGGCCCAGGCATCACTCCACTTGGTATAAGGGAAGATGAGAGGGAGGTCACCCAAATCTTCTTTATATACAGTAATGATGTGCTTTGTCTTTTCTCTGCTGGAGCCAATTGGACCATGCTTCATAGGGTATTTTGCCTTCCTCTGGATCAACTATTGGTATAGGATTGTGTATATGGTAGTTTGCTCCCTTTTTTTCTATAGGTTGAACTCAGAATTTGGTGCAGTTGCATATGGTAGCCAATCAGCTTCTAACTTCAGCTTTTTCAATTAAGCTTTGACAATGAAATCTCTGTAAATATGTATCAGAACAAGCACACCATTCCCACCATATTCTGCTGTACCTAGTCATTTGTGGTTCTTATAAACTTCTTTGAGGTTTTGCTTTCATTATTTCATACCACATCATTCAGCATTACACAGTCAGAACATAGAAGTATACAGTGTGACACAGTTGCTGCTACTGGTCCAGCTGGAGACCAATATTATACACCAATTAGCGGTAACTTTATAATCACCCACCTAATATTGGTTAGGTCCCCCTTTTGCTGCCAGAAGAGACAATTTTTCTGCCAAAATAGCCATGACCTGTCAAGGCATGCACGCCACTAGACCTCTGAAGTAGCAGTAGTCCTGTAAGTTGTGAGATGGGGCCTCCATGGATCAGAATTGTTTTTCCAGCACATCCCACAAATGCTTGATTGAATTGAGATCTGGAGACATTGGAGGCCAAACCAACACCTTAAACTCATTGTTGTGATCCTCAAACCATTCCTGAACAATTTTTGTAGTTTGGTAGGATGCATTATTCTGCTAAAAGATGCCTTTGCCATCAGAGAATACCATTTCCATGAAGAAGTGTACTTGGTCAGCAACAATGTTTAGATAGGTGGTATGTGTCAAATAACATCCATATGAATGGCAGGACACAAGATGGCTGATTTACTAAAACCAGTGCACTCAGAATTTGGTGCAGTTGTGTATGGTAGCCAATTAGCTTCTAACTTCAGCTTGTTCAATTAAGCTTTGACAATGAAACCTGCAAGCTGATTGGTTTCTATGCAGAGCTGCACCAGATTTTGAACTCACCAGCTTTAGTAAATAACCTGCTTGGCTTCCCAGCAGAACATTGCCCAAAGCATCACACTGCCTCTGCCAGCTTTCCTTCTGGTGCCATGTCTTCCCCAGGTAAGCAATGCACACGCACACGGCTAGCTATGTGATGTAATAGAGAATGTGATTCATCAGATCAGGCTACCTACTTCTATTGCTCTGTAGTCCATTTCTGATGCTCAAGTGCACAGGGCTGCTGTTACAAATCATGGGGCCCTGTACAGCCTAGCTAACAGAACAGTGAACCAAGCCTAACAGGCAGCTCTAGCTGCATGAACAAACCACTCATTCATGCAACCAGAATACCTGTGAGAATGAGCCCTAATTATGATTTTTTTTTAATAATTTTTACAATTTTTGTTTTTCCAATTTCAACATTTTCTTAACAGCCTTGTGGGGGTTGGTGAAATATTAAGGCCAGTTCACACCAGATGCAGTTCCGTGCAGTTCCGTTTTTTCTGCACCAATACAGTCAGTTCCGGTCAGTTTCCGGTCAGTTTCTGCACCAGAAACTGACCGGAAACTGACTAGAAACTGACTGCATGGTGTGAACTAGAGCCATTGGAATACATGGAAAACACTGTGCATGCATTTTTAGTGCAGGAAAAAAGTGCACGGAACTGAACGGAACTGCGTTCTATACAGACAACCTATGTCACATTTTTCAGACAGAGAAAGAGATTGAGGGCACAGATTCCTTAATCTTTTCTCTGCAGCCTCAGCAGCAGAGTGAATGAACAGGAAGCAATATTACAAACAGTGAAGTGCTTTCAGTGAAAAACCCCAAATCAATAAATTATAAACATTATCTGAATGAAATAGATTTATATATATAGAAATATGTTAATATATGATTATTCAGTAAATAAGGGCTGTTCCTCTACAATAAACCATAAAAAGTGTGCAAAAAACGTGCAATGAATCGTGTAAATCGTTAACCGCTTCCCGACCGCCTCATGTAGATATACGTCTACAGAATGGCACGGGCAGGCAAAAGCACGTACCTGTACGTCCCCTTTAATTGCCTGCCCGTGGGTCGCGCACACGCGCACCAGCGGCGCGCTCGCGACCCGGTCGGGAGCTCCGTGACCCCGGCCGCGGGACCAGCGGACCCGATCGCCGCTAGTGTCCCGCGATCGGGTTACGGAGCTGAAGAACGGGGAGAGGTTTGTGTAAACAAACCTCTCCCCGTGCTTCCTACTCTGCCTGTCATTGATTGGCTGTTCCCGGTCATCGGGAAAGCCGATCAATGACGTCAGACGTCAGACCCACCCCCTAATGTAAAAAAAAAACACACACACGTCACAGCCCATAAACCCTCCCCTCCCCCTAGTGGTTAACTCTTTCACTACAACTGTCATTTATACAGGAATTAATGCATTTAAATAGCATTGATTGCTGTATAAATGATAATGGTCCCAAAAATGTGTCAAAAATGTCCGATGTGTCCGCCATAATGTCGCAGTCACAAAAAAAATCGCTGATCGCCGCCATTACTAGTAAAAAAAAAAATATTAAAAAAAATGCTATAAAACTATCCCCTATTTTGTAAACGCTATAACTTTTGCGCAAACCAATCAATAATCGCTAATTGCGATTTTTTTTACCGAAAATATGTAGAAGAATACGTATCGGCCTAAACTGAGAAAAAAAAAGTTTTTTTATATATTTCTTATAGCAAAAAGCAAAAAAAGTTGCATTTTTTTCAAAATTGTCGCTCTATTTTTGTTTATAGCGCAAAAAATAAAAACCGCAGGGGCGATAAAATACCACCAAAAGAAAGCTCTATTTGTGGGAAAAAAAGGACGCCAATTTTGTTTTGGAGCCACGTCGCACAACCGCGCAATTGTCAGTTAAATCGACGCAGTGCCGAATCGCAAAAAGGGGCCTGGTCCTTTGGCTGCCAATTGGTCCGGGGCTGAAGTGGTTAAATAAATTGTAATATTGTTTCTTTTGTAGTATGATAAGTGCACATTTTGTAGTAATAGCTGCTTTCTGATAATGTATCTTTTTTAAATATTTTTGGATAGTGCTTGGGGTTTTTAATTATACATCCCTGTTTATTCACAAACTGAAGCATTGTAAACATGTGGTGGGCCACAGGGGGATTAATTCCAGTAATTCCACCCACTTTTGCGGCGCTGGGCACCCCTGTTGAACTTATGGGGCCTGGCCCACGTACAGAATGGCAGGTGCTAACCCCTTATCAGCGGCCCTGCACGTGCCCATTGTAGGCACTTTTGGCTGTGGACATCCTGACTAGTCTGTGGCTGTGCAGCCCCATGCACAACAACTGCCATGCCCATTTTTTTCTGCTTTCAACAACTGTTATATCGCCTGTATCGCCACCAACTTTAAAATGCCATTCTAAGGAGATAGTCAATGTTATTCACTAATGCCGTGTACACACGGTCGGAATTCTCGTCGGAAAAAGCTCTGAGGGTTTTCCCGTCGGAATTCCGACGGAATTTTGCTCAAACTGTCTTGCCTACACACGGTCACACCAAATTCCGACGGTCAGTAACACAGCGGCATAAAACACGTTCGACGGCACTATAAAAGGGAAGTTTAATGCTTCCGAGCATGCGTCGAATTGTTTCCGAGCATGCGTCGAAATTTTGCGTGTCGGAATTGCATACACACGTTCTCAATCCAAAGTCCGTCAGAAAAATTGAGAACAGGTTCTCAATCCAAAGTCCGTCGGAGATTCCAAGAGAAAAAGACCGATGGGCATACACGCGGTCGGAAAATCCGTTGAAAAGCTCCCATCGGACTGTTTCCATCGGAAATTCCGACCGTGTGTACGCGGCATTATATTTTTTCTAAAATGCAATGACCGCAATGCTATGCTTTGCAACCTTGGAAGAAATGATATCCCTCTCAAACAAGACCCGTTCAAGTGAATAGTAGCACGGAGGCAATATCTGCACCCCACAGTGAGCGATTGGTACCAGTCACTCACTGTGTTCATTCAGGATGGTGTATTCATTCAGGATGGTGAAATAACCCACATGTGTGCCCTCAGCAGCTGCCAGTGGGAGAGAAGTAAAAGAAGCAGCACTGCGGGGAAAGGGGCACACCAAGGTCTCAGACAGCAGGGAGCGCAGATACTAAAACGTATTCCCCTGCAGTGCAGCCAGCAGCACTGCGCAAGAGTCACAAGTGTCAGCAATAAGTCAGTACTGCCGGTGTCCTGTCAGATACTGTCCCCCATCGGATAGTGTCCGCTGTGTACTGCGCATGCACAGTACACAGCATAAGCAGATTCCGAAAATAGCCGAAGATGAACGGCGCCTGCGCCGTGAGTCCAGGTTCAAGCCCCACCATCCAAGAGTTAGAATCCAAAAGAGCCGAGCGCAGCGGGGCCATGGCCGAAGCATGGCGAGCGAAGCGAGCCCGAAGCGTGGCGAGCGAAGCGTGGCGAGCGAAGCGAGCCCGCGAGGGGCCCTCTAACTATTTGAAGCCCTATGTCCACTTGGATGGTGGGGCTTGCATCTGGACTCATGGCGCAGCCGCCGTTCTTCTTCTGAGATTTTCCGAATCTCCTTGTGCTCTGTACTGCGCAAGCGATGCGCCTGCGCAGTACGGGGCCAACAAAATTTGAAATGCGGACACTATATGACAGAACGCCGGCCCTCCTGCCAGGACTGGTGCTTGGGCCCCCCTTTTGAACTATTGAGGCCTGGGCCCAGTACAGGGGGGCTGGCTGAACTGCCTTATCAGCGGCCCTGACTGTAAGGTCTCCATAGATTTCTGATTAACTCTGCTGTGCAAATCATTCTTCCCTGTTCCTGTCTGCATTGCAAGCTGTATAAGCAGGGCCCCCTGGTTAGTGACCTACAGGCAATGGTGTATCATAATGATGATGTGGCATATGGCCCTATAGTTGTCCCATGACATAATGACCTAACTGCCCTTATGTGGACTTGGTATTTGGTTAGAGTTATTATTAGTACACTATGCATTCAGGAAAATGTACACAAGTTTAAATAAAGCTACATAATGATGATGTACTCTACTCATAAGGCTTCGCACCGTCATTACTTTAATATGAAACCTCCTACTGGTTCATTAACTTGGGCAAAGGATCCATACTCTGCTCCTTTGGACATAGATCCTTATCTACCATTACTGAGCATTGGTTAATAGGACACATATGAAGCATGTATAACTTTGGAAATCTTTTACCAGTTTACTATGGCCAAATGAAGCCCAGGGAATTCTCTTATTACTACTATTTACCATTATCAGTATATTATCATGGATATGCTTTAAAGGGAAAGTATAATGATTTTGGTTACTTTTTTTTTTTTTATACCAGACTGTTTACTATCAAAATATTTAACATTGAAAGCACAATGCCAGTCATACCTTTTATCTTAATTTTTTATAGAGCAGGTTAGAGCCTCTTGCAGCCTTTTATTGCTTTCTGTGTACCTATTGGGGAGATTCCCCCTTGTTTTTTATCAGAACAGCAAGTGACAGTATTATCTCTAAATGCAACACATTCCCTTCATTCTCCTTTATATGTAAACTACCTGTGACCCATCTAAACAAAGCAGGAGGGAACCTGCTCTAATTCACACAGCGGTGTGTGTTAATTTGAGCTTGAGCTATTGAGCTCTGAAATTAACAGGCTTTTATCTCAGAAAAACAGTTAACAATAGCCTACTAAATCTTAGTAGACTTATGCACCTCCTACAGGCCCAACATTTTCTAAATTGTATTTTTTACACTTACTTATACTAGATAAAAATCAAACATATTAAAGCAATATACATTCATGCTAAAGCTGACCTCCAGGCCAACACACAGGTTACTGTCTCTGTCACTTTGCTCTCTCCTCCTATCAGCATGCTTCTGACACTGCAGCACACCTGATTGACTCCTTGTGGTGATTCTGTCTCTCCTCTTAGTACTCTGCTGTACAGACTACAAAGAAGTAGTAGTAGCTGATACCAGATCAAATTCAGGTACTTCTTAAACTTAAAAATATACAATGAATGATGCATTGATTTGAAACTTTTATATCTGCCTAGAGTTTGTTTTTTCCATTCAACCAACTACTTCTTGCTTCTCACTACTTCCCTAGCCCAGTGTCTTTGTATCTACTCTTGACTGTAGAGATGCCAGCTGACCTTTATTTTATAGCCCTGGCTAATAAACAGACAGGGAAATGTAATTCATATTTGACACCAAAGTATAAACATTTCTATAGATAGCTGCAACAATTTTGCAGCATCTGTTTTTCCAGATAGAGGCACAGAGCAATCTTGGATTACTTATGGAGTAATCTTTTTTGCAATACTGTCATAATTTGTCAGCTTCCAGCTTAACAAACCAAGATAGAGCAAATTCCTGCGCCTTTTGATGACAGCAGCTGAATAGATCATAAATTATTCGTACTAAAGACCAGGTGACCGCTACTACTTGTTCCAGGAAATTTTAATATTAATTTAGAGAAACAACAGAATAAAAAGAAATATCAAAATAACCTACAATGCCTGAACTGTATGTCTGGGTTTATGGTTTAGAACAAATGCATGCACACAAAATAGGTAATGTTAATAGTTAATATGTGTAGCACCCTGAAGTTTAGGCAGGGTTGCTATCAAATCTAGTTGCTAGGCGATAGTTGCCTTGGCCAATTGTTAGGAGATCAAATGATTTCCCCCCAATTCTGGAATTGCTGCACTTCTCTCTTCTGTCACTAGGTGGCATGGTAGCTGGTGACATTGGATAAGACAAGGGCATAGCAAGGACAGACTATGAATGAATGTGGTGTATCAGCCAATAGGCAGGGGTTTCTTTAAGTCCCTTGGCCTGCTGGGAGATTTATTTGGGTGGAGTCAGGTGATCCGGGTTCTGTGCCACCTGGACTGCTGTCTGAGTGGACGTGTGTTGTACTGCCCTGTGCTGCTAGGCCGGAAGCCTGAGGCCTATCCCGGGGACATCTGGCTGCTAGGCTGTCCATACTTACTAACAGTCCAGATTTTCTCAGGACAATCACGATTTTTGGTCCCTCGTCTCGATCGGAGCTTGTCCCGTTTAATTTCCTGGGATTTAGCCTTTGTTCCGGGAAATCGGGAATGTTTAAGGCAAAAACAGCCGGCGGGCTACAAAAAGATGGCCGCTGCCGCAAGGACTATTTTCCCTTGTGTTCAGTGGAGAGGGGAGGGGGAGTCAATCGGCTTCTGATTGGTTGGTTGCACGGCCCAGAGGCCCCTCCCCTCGCAACTAAACACACGAGAAATCCGGGAACTGTAGCTGTCGCTGATGGGGACATACGCATGTGTAGCACTGACCCCCGAAGGAGCTGCTGAATTTGTTTGGGCCTGCACTCTGCTATTAAACCCCCACTGACTTGGCTCAATCCCCTTGACACAGCTGTGGTGCAATGTTGGTGTGAAGCTAATAGTAAAGGATAACCCCGATATGTGCAATATAACAACCTATAATATACCTTTGTTATTACCTGGGTATCTGATGTTCCACCTGCTGGAAAAGGAACAACACTCCACACCAATTGTACTTAACCAGAAACATATTTTTACTGGAACTGATATAAAATAGTGATTACAGTATTTGCACTGTCACACAAACATAATGTAACAGCACAATAGATATTCACAACAGTTGGTACATATAAAGTTGTCTTAGATGACCCCTGAAAGTGTGTCTCCGGGTGGGACTAATGCTCAGAGTGAATACGCTTTAACTTTGGGCACCTTCCCACTTCCAGCACACTTTGGTAACCACAGGAATGCAAAGTTAATCAATAAAGTACAACACAATTTCTAGCTCCCCCTACTTTATAATGCAGTCCCTCTTAGCATTAATAGGATGCAAGGCCTTGCAATGAAAGATGCAGTCTTTGGTCTTCTGTCTTCTGCTAGCTATCTGTGTTGTAATAATTGTAATCCAACAGTGGAAACAAACAAGGGTTAACGTACGGTGGATGGTAGAACTGTTCCTGTAGTGTGGTACACCTTTAAATGCCTCTGGTGTGATTGGCTTTGTATAACACAGTGTCAGTAGTACAATGAAGGATAGGCTTAAGGGCCTGCTTAAACTCAGTCTTTTTAGTAGGTTCTCTTCTGTGGGACTACAGGTCCCAGCAACACTGTGTTAAAGTACTAGGTGTACGAAAATGCGTTAAGAAACTGTGGGCAACAGCCCTCTCACAAAAACTGGGTCTGAAGAATAGAACAGCTCTGCTCCGGTGCACTCAGTCTTGCTTCTAGCCAGCCGGCGCTAGCACACAGCTCCGCTCTGCAAGATGAACCGGGTCCCTCTGATGGCTCCGACAGGTGTCTCTGGATCCTTCCCAATCCGGTCACACAGTCTCTCCAGCGATCAGATGAATGGCAGAGTCTCTACTTGTTCCGCTCTGCAGTGGCTGTAGGCTGCGCTCTCTGGAGACCTTCTCACAGGTCCTTACAGGCAGGCCATGCGTCCAGAACAGAAAGAAAATGGCCGCGCGTGTCCTTTTATAGCCTACCCATCATGCAGTTCAGAGTGATCATGGGTAGGTCACTTGGCATTCTGGGTAGGTAGGGCACAACAAAATGTAAACAGAACAGTCACTTCCTGTTATATTGTTAATACTCTAGAAAAGAGTTTTGGCCACTAGATGGTGCCAAATACTAAGTTATAACACTGCTATAGATTAACATTGCATTATATTAATAGGCAAAAATACCAGCGCTACAATTGCATTACATTAGCAGGCGAAGATACCAGCACTACACATGTAAGGAGGTCTCCACTGGCTTCTGGGGACACTGATGTAAGGAGGGCTCTGCTGGCTGCTGGGGACACTGATGTAAGGAGGGCTCCGCTGGCTGCTGGGGACACTGATGTAAGGAGGACACCGCTGATGGGGACACAGATGTAAGGAGGGCTCCGCTGATGGGGACACTGATGTAAGGAGGGCTCCGCTGATGGGTCACTGATGTAAGGAGGGCTCCACTGTCGCCACTAACGGACCATCCACCTTGTTACCGGAGACCCCTGTGAATAATCTGAAGTCAGTACCTGAGCAGTCTTCTCATCAGCCGGGGACGATGAAGAAGTAGGAAAGCTTCAGTGAGTGCATAGTTGCCAACATTGTAAAAAAATTTATAGGGACACTTTTTTGGCTGTAGGCGGAGTCTTATAATTAGGGGGCGTGGCATGCGTTTGTAGGCGTGACATAGCAAAAAATAAAAATGCGGCGTGGTTTACATGAAATAGTGGGCATGGAGGTGTGGTTAGAGTCTGAGATGAATGAGACATGAACAAAGAAAGGGGAAAAGAGGGAGGAGAGGGAAAGAAGGAGGGAAGGCGAGAGAAGGAAGGAAAGAGGGATGGAGGGACAGCAGGCCCAGATCCTACACCACAATAGAAATGTGTATTCCAGAGTTTTAACAAATCAGCAGATAAAGATACTCCAAACACCTGGTGTTAGCGCTTCAATCATCCCAGCACCATGGTTGTTGTGGTGTCAGGATGATTGAAGCGCATTATTACTATTATTACATTGTAATATAGAATTATATTATTTAACTCACCATAATCTAGAATCAGTGGGACCCTTGAGCGTGTCACCTGCCATGTCGCCTGCCACCAGATGCCATCAGGTGCCCCCAGCAGAGTCCGTCCTTGCATCAGGTGCCCCCAGCAGAGTCTGTCCTTACATCGGGTGTCCCCAGCAGAGTGCCTCCTACATCAGGTGTCCCCAGTGGTCAGTGTCCCCTGCGGAGTGCCTCTTACATCAGGTGTCCCCAGCGGAGTGCCTCTGAAATCAGGGCCCCAGCGGAGTGCCTCTTAAATCAGTGCCCCCAGCGTAGTGTTGGCTGCAGACGCAGTGTTGGCTGCAGTCTAGCTACATCTCCTCTCGTTCCTCGTGTTCAGTGGAGAGGGGAGAGGCCGATCCATGCAGCTAACCCCGGCTGGAGAAATGTGAAGAGAGAAGCCGATTCATTGGCTGCACGGATCGGCCCCTCCCCTCTCCACTGAACATGAGAAACGAGAGTAGATGTAGCTGAACGCAAGGGGAAAGCTCTTGCGGCGGCGCCGGTGGGCATTTTTTTTGAGCCAGGAGCCAGAACTGCTGAGGAGCCAAACATTCCAGTTTTTCCATGGACAAAAGGCAAAATCCAAAATCGGGACGGCCTCCGATCAGGATGAGGGTCCCAAAATCGGGATTGTCCCGGGAAAATCTGGACTGTTGGCAACTATGTGAGTGCAAAGCCAGGGACCCAGCAGGACCGCAGAGGTGAGGCTTGCGGAGCATCAATGGGTGCCAAGCCAGGGACCTAGAGGGTCAGCAGAGGTGACGCTTGAAGAGTATCTGTGAGTGCCAAGCCAGGGACCCAGCAGGGAAGCGGGGGTGACGCCTGAGGATACTGAATGCTAACAGTGAAAGAGCTCAGGGGATCCGGTGGCTATTGAATCTGAAGTCTGGGAGTTCATTGAGCGAAGATCCACAGTGAGTGATTGTGGAGGAAACAGAGAACTGTTTGTGTTGTCAATAGTTGAATACACTACCATTAGTACCTACTACAAGATTGTTGCAGAAGTGGTGTCCGGCTGGAGGCCTTCACCTGTATAGATGTCTTTCTATAGAAGTCTCGGAGTTGTCTAATTATCATTGCATCTGCTTAAAGCGGAGTTCCACCCGTTTTTAATTTTATTAAGTCAGCAGCTACAAAAAGTGTATCTGCTGACTTTTAATATACAGACACTCACCTGTCCCACAGTCCAGCGATGCGGCCCCCCGGGGCCTCGCTCTTCTCCCCCCTCCTTTCCGCGGTGCCGTCATTGCAACTGTGGGCACCCTGCTGTGACAGCTTACGGCTTCACGGTCGGGCACGCACTGCGCATGCGTGAGTCACGCTGTGCTCTGCTATTGACCAGGCAATCTTCTAGGACCTGTGACGTGTCCCAGAAGATTGCAGGGAGGGAGGGGCCACCTAGAGGGAGAGGAGAAAATGCCTAGGAGGTCAAGAAGCGGAAGTAGGACGTGGGACAGGAAGTCCCTCTAAAAAGAAGGTACCCCCCCCAAAAAAAAATGACATTCCAAATGTGGCATGTAAGGGGGCGAGGAGTGCTTAAAGCAAAAGTTCCACTTTTGAGTGGAACTCCGCTTTAAGGGTGTCCTGGACCTAACCCTCTCTCCCCCAGTTCTGTTCAAGAGACAATAAATCTCTTTTTTTTGCATTGTAATAGTGTCTGGCGCCCACATTTCATCTTGCATTACACCCACCATGCCTTGCAACCCACTCTACACAGAAGGATGTTAGCTGTCCCTAACTCTGGAGGTCATCATTAGGCCTCCAGGGGCCCCAGGACTTTGCTACATATAGTTAATAGTACATTTTTAAAATGTACCAACCTGAAAAATACAGTACACTTGCATTTTCACAAAGCATTTCAGCATCTGGCTACATGCAGATGTTTAAATATTTGGAAAGTACTTTACTTCACACCACTCCACTCTGTACACTGTGGTGTATATTATATATTCTACAGTACACCACGTCACTTAAATTCTAACATTGTGCTGTATACTGCACTGCACATTACTCAACTCTGTACAGTGTAGTGTATATTATTTATATCACATTAGCTCTATTCTGGACCCTTTGGTGTACATTATACACTATATTATATCCATATCTATGTACACTATATAATTCACATTTTTTCACTCTGTACACTGGTCTGTATCTTATGCATACCATACACTGCTCCAATCTGTACACTGTGCTACACTTTATATACTCTATATAGCTCCATTTTATACACTGTGAGGTACACTACACTGTACACCTCTCCACTATGTACACTGTATGCACTGCACGCTGCTACACTCAGTACACTGTGGTGTTCATTGTGTACCTTACATCACTCTACTCATGACTCGTGCTATAATTTATATACTGCCACTCCACTATATACTGTGCTGTACATTTTATACTGTACACTAACTCCATCCTGTACAGTATGCTAGAGTACAGGATTAAAGAGTATGCATTGTACAAAGTGCAGGGTTCAGGAGTACGCTAAGTACAGAGTGCAGGGTTCAGGAGTACGATTTGTACAGGGTGCAGGGTTCTGGAGTACGCTACCTACAGAGTGAAGGGTTCAGGAGTACGCTACATACAGAGTGCAGGGTTCAGGAATACGCTACCTACAGAGTGCATGGTTCAGGAGTATGCTTCGTACAGAGTGCAAGGTTCAGGAGTATGCTTCCTATAGAATGCAGGGTTCAGGAGTATGCTTCGTACAGAGTGCAGGGTTCAGGAGTGTGCTTCCTACAGAATGCAGGGTTCAGGAGTATGCTTTGTACAGAGTGCAGGGTTCAGGAGTGTGCTACGTACAGCGGGCAAGGTTCAAGAGAATGCTACGTACAGAGTGCAGGGTTCAGGAGAATGCTACGTACAGAGTGCAGGATTCAGGAGTGTGCTACGTACAGAGTACAGGGTTAAGGAGTGTGCTACGTACAGAGTACAGGGTTAAGGAGTGTGCTACGTACAGAGTACAGGGTTAAGGAGTGTGCTACGTACAGAGTACAGGGTTAGGAAGTGCGCTACATACAGAGTGCAGGGTTCGGAAGTGCGCTACGTACAGAGTGCAGGGTTCGGAAGTGCGCTACGTACAGAGTGCAGGGTTCGGAAGTGCACTACGTACAGAGTGCAGGGTTCAGGAGTGTGCTATGTTCAGAGTGCAGGGTTCAGGAGTGAATTATGTACAGAGGGAGAGTTCTGGAGTGCGTTACTAAAAGAATGCATAGTTCTGAAGTGTGCTACGTACAGGGTGCAGGGTTCAGGAGTGCGTTATGTACAGAGTACAGGATTCAGGCGTGTGTTATGTACAGACTGCAGGGTTAAGGAATGTGCTACATACAAAATGCAGGGTTCAGGAATGTGTTATGTATAGAGTGCAGGGTTCAGGATTATGCTACGTACAGAGTGCAGGGTTCATGTACAGAAGGTAGGGTTCAGAAATGCATTTCTCACTGGTCAAATCCCAAAAATGTCTCCCCTTTTCCCCCCAAATCTCTCTCCTCCCCCAGTACAGTGTTAACCTCAAACTCCTCCTTTAAATTGCCCCTATAGACAAGTTGCTGATGCATAAAAATATGCTGCACAATCAGAATATGTAGACAATATTGGAAATTCAGGTTGACTGAACAATAGTTGAGAGGTCACGGCCTCCATTCCATGACACATTATTCCTCCATCCACAGCCAGGTATTTCTGTACAGTTGTATCAGGAAATGATTAACAAGCATAGCGCTTCTGAGAACTGGCAGGGGAGCCTCCAGCACTTGCCGTGCCTGCTCACACTGAACTCACCACGTAGCTCGTGTCAGCTATAAATACTCATTACAGTGTGTATACAGTCTGTCAGATTTGTGGCAACTTTTCAATGCAATCTCTTTTCAAGCCTGAAAATATCCGGTTTCAAATGTAAAGCAGGGACTTTTCTATCACGCTATAAAATCACTTCCATGGAACATGTACAAAAAAAAACATGATAGGGCTTTACATGATACAATCAAATACACCATTATTGTTCACATATACATGTATACTTATTAGTGTGATCTTGCCTAAATCTTACTCCAGACATCTAAATATCTTGCTCAATAGGCACAATTATATACACAGTATCTAACAAATGTGAGTACACCCCTCACATTTTTGTAAATATTTTAGTATATCTTTTAATGTGACATCACTGAAGAAATGTAATTTACAATATAAAGTAGTGAGTGTACAGCTTGTATAATAGCAGTGGCGGCTGGTGAAGTTTTAGAATGGGGGGGCACCAGACTCCACCCTTCCTTTTGACTCTTCCCACTTATCACAAGCCCCACCCCTTATATAATCCACCCTCTCCATCTTCTGTATAGAAGGTTCTGGTCACAGACTCATACTATAGGACTGAGGGTCTGGTCACACAATTATACTATAGATGTAGGTACCGGTTGCCTACTCATACTACACACTAATGCCCCATACACACGGTCGGATTTTCCGATGGATTCTGTCCTATCGGACAATGTTGTCGGAAATTCCGACCGTGTGTAGGCACCATCGGACAGTTTACATCGGATTGTCCGATGGACAAAGTTCTATCTCCTGCTAGATAGATTTTCCGACAACAAAGTCCGATCACACCAATTCCGATCGTGTGTAGCGTAGTCCGACGGACAAAGTGCTACGCATGCTCAGAAGAAATTCTGTGACGGAAGCGCTCGGTCAGGTAAAACTACCATTCCTAATCGACACAGCACATTCGTCACGCTGCAATGTTAAAATGTCTTTAATGCAGCGCATTCTCTTTTTCTTTACAATGCAAGAAGAATGAGGTGTTTTAGCTGCTCCTATTCACCCTCACTTCTCACAAACTTATTTATTCATTCTTTTTCAGGATTTCTTGACTAGATGTTTATTTTTCCTCAGCTCGTAAAAGAATGTTTGTAATATTTTTGGGATGATTTGTCCTTTTTTTTTTTTTTTTTTTTTTTGGAATACATATTTTCTGGATAATTTCTTTAGATTTTTGAGGGGGGTTGTGTGTCTCAACTTAGCAAAACAACATTATTAACATTTGTATTTGTTGCTTAAATTTACTAGGAGGTTGTTTGTTGTTGGTGCCCCTTGTTAATTGGACTTTATTATTTGTGAAATGTACCTGCCTACTCACAAATAAACTGTCATTGTAGAAAAGTAAAACACATAGGCAATGATTTTTTGAACTCAAAAATACCTTTATTTAGGTCTCAGCAACAAACCAAAGAGGAACGCAGCGATGGAGAAACTTGGGGAATTAGCAAAGCCTTGGACACCCACGGCAAACATAATTTTTGAAGCTTCTAAAATTGGTGGCCTGAGGAGTACCTATCTAAATAATAAGGGAGTGCTATCTGGTCCTGAAGTCCAAAACATCCGGAACTGCAGCAGATGGCATCTAGGTACCCAGGCTCTGGTACTACGAGAGGCTCCATCTTCTCTCAGACCAGACTGAATCCAGGTCGTCACTCTCTTGTCTTCCTTCCATGCTTCCTTGCACGCTGTGGCTGTGGTGCTGGTGGGGTGGCAGAAGGAGGAGGAGGAGGAGGTGGAGCAAGGTCACTATCGCAAACATGTGTGAGTGGGGTCATCCCCCCAGCCATACCCTTATTTAGGACCTTGAGGATGACATCCTCACACATGTTGCGTTGCCCCACCTCCATAGCCATCATTTTAGTGGCAACCACAGAGCCAAAGGCCTCCTCGTAGGTGGGTGTGGCATGTAGGGAGGCTGAAGCCTCTCTGATCAGCCGGAGCGCTGACTCTCCCGCCTCACCCCCCCCCCCCTCTCGCCCTTTTGTAGGGAAGGCGGAGGGGAGGGACTTGGGAGACAGTCAGGCTCCTAGGCCTACCCCCCTCTTGGCTGCCACTACCCACCTCTTGGCTGCCACTAACCCCTTCCTCCTCCTGACTGCCACGTTCCACAGCCACCTCCTGGCTGAGGTCTTCCTGTGTATGAAAAAGGGACATAGTTTGAGTTATTTGTTCATCAAACACACACAATTTTCATCTAGTGACTGTTGCAAAATGTTTACAAATTGAAAACCATACAATTCTCAGCCCTGCAGTTTATATTCTTGCCCCAAATGTCTCCAACACTACTGTCTGTTGATATGTCAAACACGTTAGGAACTAAGCAATTGGGGATCCTGAATTAACTGAACATCATTTAGTTTTCACAAAAATGGTTCCAAAACTACCATACCTGGCTCAAGCTGGGCTCCTCCACATCTTCCTGACTGGAAGGCCCAGGTTGCTCCTCGGAAGCCTCATCAGGGGTGGCCTGCGCGGAAGGAAGCGTGGAAGGAGGAGTCGAGAGTGACTCCGTGACATCAGCCTGGTCTTTGAGAAAATGGAGCCTGTCATAGTACCAGAGCTTGGGGACATGGACCTGATCTGCTGCAGCTCCAGATGCTTGGGACTTCAGGACCTTATTGCGCTCCCTGAAATACGCACTCCTCAGGCTGCCAATTTTGAGTCTTAACTTACGAACGGTTGCCGTGGGCATCCTTGGCTTTACAAATTCCACAAGTTTCAGCATGGCTGCGTACCTCTTTGGTTTGTTGCCGTAATCGGGGTGTTTAGCCTGCCATAATAGGGTCATTTCCCTATATTTATCAATGAAGAGAAGGAGAAAACTCACATCATTGAATCCCTGCATAATCTCTGCAAGACACAACACCACACAAAACACTATAAATAATGTCAGGCTAAACTCTCCTAATCTTCTCCATAAAGAAGCCTCAAGGTCTAATCAGTCTAGGCTAGTTATGTACCAAGTTCAAATTGTACCTTCATTCTAGCGTTCGTCTCCTGCGTGAGCTTTCTCTCCCCTCGTCTCACAGATCGTCGCTACGACACATGCGTGTGACGTTTTATATACAGTGCGCATGCGTGAAACTCCGCCTGCCCCTGACGATCTTTACGGCGCAGTGTGGAGAGCACATGGCGGGGACACAGCAGGTGCGCCCCAAATATTGCAGCAACGAGGAGGAGGACGAGGAAAGGCCGGAGGCAGAAACGCCCCGATCCCAGAGCCTGAAATTTAAGGCCTCCAATATGTCATTTGGAGAAATGTTGGAGATGGTGGACATATTAAAGAGGAGCGACTATGATGGGAAGTATGGGCCTTACCTCAACCCCAATGTCCAAAAGGCCAAGATCATGTCTAAAGTTGTGAGGAGGCTGTACAATCATTTTGGGGTACAACGATCCAATGAGCAACTGAGGAAACGCTGGTCAGACCTGAAACTGTGGGAGCCCGATCAGTACAGAAAGATCAAGCGAGTTCTTCAAAAAAGTAAGTAGTTGTGTTTTGTGTTTGATTTCTTGCTTGCATACTGCTCCATGTGTTTGGATTTTATCAATGTTGTACATTAGAAAATGGCCACTTTCATGTTCGTCTGTGCATTCGATCGTACTCAACCTCGATCTTTCTGCCAGTGTCATGTTCGTTTGTGTCCATTCGATCGTACTCAACCTCGATCGTTCGGCCACTTATAATACGAGGTTTGGTGAAGTTTTTAGTGAAAGGAAGTTTGTTCTCAATAGAGATGTCATCAAGAATGTCAAGCTAATTTATTCAATGTAAAGGAGAGGTCACTCAGTAGCTGTTTACCCATCTGGACTCTAGAGCACTAGTGCTGGGACACCCAAACCCCCTTTTCATTATGCTTTTCCACACATGTGCTCCAGTGGATACTAGAGGGGTGTCTCCATCAGACAAACTTCTACCAAAAAGCTAGTAAGTTTAGCACCTTTACAAAGTGACTACATTCATGTTGTTGTCATTTGTAACTGGCCAACCAAAAATATTGTCCCTCACTTTCAAGCAATGTTTGACATTTCCTATTTCTGCCCTCAATAGATTGTGGTGCTAAATCTTCCTTTTGTACATTCTCATAGGGGAGCGAAAACTCAGGACGTCTGAGGAAACCAGAAAACCCACACCTCCCAAAGAAGGGGAAAGACCAGAAGCAGAGGAGGAGGAGGAGGAAGGAGAGATCATAGAACTTGGAGAACTTGTCACCACAACAGGTGAGTGTGGGAGAACACAGCTACTGGTAAGCTAATCAATGTATGCCTGCCTCATTTCCAAGAGACATTTTTTTTTATTTTTGTTTTTTTTAGGTGACGTGGATGTTGTGGAAGAAGAATCGCACTTTACCACTGAAAGTGCACACGTACTCATCGGGGAGATAATGGTCTGCAATCGAGATCTAGATGAGATAAAGCAAAACATCAATGATGTTCAACAAAAATTGAAGAACATCATTGATGTTTTAGGGAAAATCTGAAAACGCACCAAGTAATTCACACACATTTGTGGCTGTTTGTGACAACATTTGCAACTTAAGAACTGTGGCAAATTTGGAACATGCACACATTGTGTCCACATGTGCTAGCTCCCATCATGGTGGATGAATGACAACGTTTTGTTGGGGGTGCAACCACTTTACTAACTA
The DNA here is from genome assembly GCA_028564925.1 of Lithobates sylvaticus. Classification (NCBI taxonomy): domain Eukaryota; kingdom Metazoa; phylum Chordata; class Amphibia; order Anura; family Ranidae; genus Lithobates; species Lithobates sylvaticus. The sequence continues at coordinate 141,265,260 of CM053038.1, read as the reverse complement.
CTAAAGTGGGTGTGGTGAAGGGGTTGCACCCCCAAAACACGTCCATTGATCCCCATGATGGGAAATTGCACTTTTGAACATTCTAGGCATGTGTTTTACCATCTAATGTCCATTTGGAGACCCAAATTGTGTGCATGTTCTAAATTACCATTTTCCAGGGGTGACCCCCCATGTGATGAAGGCAAGATCAAACACACTTTGAACATATAGTCATGTCTGATCTTGTCTTCACTTTAGAAAGGTGAACTTTGCAAGTTCCTATGGTCAGTCTGTTTTGCTCCATGCCTGGTTTTTACAAATGCGGAATGTTAGTAAACAATGTTCGAAAGAACCAAGATCTTGTCAGTTTTGCCAAGAAGTTTGTAAACGCACTTGTGAATGTGTTGTAAGTAAACTTTTGTAATTTTCAAAATGTGTGGCTTCCTTATTTAAAAACGCAAAAGCATTATGTATGTCAAAAGTAAAGGATTTGGGGGGCAATGGGTGTTATTTACTAAAGGCAATTCCAGTTTGCACTGCAAGTGTATTTTCCAGGGCACTTTTGCAGTGCACTTGTAGAGCATAGTGGATTTGGCTTATGTAAATGACACCCACAGTGCTTTGTACGAAAACACGTAGCACACCATTTTTGGGAATACACACATTTCTGGCATGGTAATGAAAAGGAGTATTTTGGGTGTCAGTTATGCACTACAAACCTTCTCTAGACAAAGGATTAGGTATCACACACACAAGATGAGAAGATTCTTTTTGGGAAGAAGAGACTGTTACCTCCTTTTGCCCAGAAAGTGCATTCCCACTGTTGAAGCTAAAGGGCAAAAAGTTATATCTCAAATAAGCTATAATACGGAAATGACAAGAAATCATAGGTTTGTTTAAAAAAATATCTTTATATATATATTAAAAAAATGCCTCTCACACATCGTCAGTCATGACATTAGCATCTCTTGCTAATATGCCAAATACACATACAGAGTCTGTGTCCTGGGGGCCAGCATGGACCCGAATCCAAGTAACACCAGCTCTGTGGTCCCCAGGCATGAAGCCCAAAGAGCACCGTTCCCCCAAATGCCAGGCCCATAATCACAAGGCAATAGGCTCGCATTCAGTCCCCTCCAACAGCCCCTCTCCCAGCCAGGTCTGTCACAATATTTATTAAAAAATGCCTCTCACACATCGTCAGGCAGAGCAATGGCCCCCCTACCCACAAAGTACTCCATAAATTGCTCGCGGACCTCGCGGGCATTTAGAGGGGGCAAGCCTGGACGTGCCGCTTGAAGGGCTGTGAGGTCGGCATTGGAAGGCCCGTCCACATCTGGGCCAACGGCCACCACATAGTTGCTGTTGTGTGTTTTCAAAAAGTTGTGCAATATGCAGCAGGCAAGAACTATGTGGTTTAGTTTGTATTCCGCCAAGTTAATAGCCGTCAAAAACAGGCGGAAGCGGCTGGCCAGGATCCCGAAGGTGTTCTCCACCACTCTGCGGGCTCTCGACAGCCTGTAATTGAAGACCCTCTGGTCTGGGGTGAGGGTCCTCATCGGGAAGTGCCTCATCAGATGGGGAGTCAGCGCAAACACTTCATCTGCGACAAAGACGAAGGGGAGTCCTTCAGCATTCTCCTCTGGAGGTGGCAAGCACAGACTGCCACTTTGGAGACGCCAGTAGAACTCCGTGTGCGCAATGGCACCACCATCCGAGATCCGGCCGTTCATCCCCACGTCCACATACAAAAAATCGTATGTCGCCGACACCACCGCCAACATCACTACAATATTAAACCCCTTATAATTATAATAGTAGGACCCCGAGTTGGGGGGTGGGACGATGCGGACGTGTTTCCCATCATTTGCACCTCCGCAGTTAGGAAAGTCCCAACGGCTGGCAAAGTGGGAGGCCACAGTCTGCCATTCCTGTGGCGTGGAAGGGAACTGTGGAGTGAAACAAGAAAAAAAAATTAGTCACTTTGCACATAAACATTGCAAGCAGATTAGACACTAAACATCTTGGAACAAGATGAGACTTTTACATTTTAAGCTGGAAAGTATTTGCACCGAAAAGTAGAGGGTCCCCCTAGCAGATTACTCACCCCCCATCAATCCCCCCACTTCTGATGGGCCATTGACAATAACTAGGGGTTTGGGGGGGGGGGTGGGACAGGTAACCCTCTGCACTTCATTGATTGCCAAATGGCTCAATAATGTGTGCTAGTTTGGCCAGACCCTCCTTACTTAACACTATTGGCAGCCCACAGGAAAGATAAAAGAACATTCCACATCCCCCCGCCCCCCCCCCCCCCCCCCCCGCCCGGGAATCCCCCCCCCCCAAAAAAAAGGGAAGCACATTTTGACATTCTGCAATTACCTAGCAAGCTAATAGGAGGGAAAAAAAAACAAAAAAGAGGAAATGGAAAGTAGGGACCCAGCCCCTTGCACTACATGCTTTGCTGAATTCATCCCTAAAGATGCCCACTATAAAGAGGTAGGTATATAGTGTGTATTGACCTTGGGAAAGCCAGCAGATAGAGGATTGGTAGCATCTGACAGAGCAGTTGGGGGAGGGGGTTCCTAATGAGTTTGGCACCCCCCCCCCAAAAAAAAAAATGGGGAAAAAATGGGGCTCTGCATGAAGAAAAACACACAGCAAACATTTGTGCATATTTTAGGGGGTGTTTGGGGGGAAAAAATACTATGCAGCAGACAAAATACATTGCTTAAGTGACTAGGCCATAGGTGTCTATTGGGCCAGAAGAGCATGCTGGGGAGGTAAGTGAAGGGAAAAATGCAGGAAGGAGAAAAGGGGCACAGCATATTAGAGCATATTGCAATCATGGTAATTAGGGAAGGAGGTCAAAAATACAAGACATTAGCAAACAGAGCATACATAGAAGGGAATAGTAAAGTAGAAATGTTACCTTAATATAGTCCTCCTGCAGGACCTGGATGATGGCAGAACAGGTCTCTGGAATAATGATTCCCAGGGCCTGGGGAGAGATACCTGAGGAGAACTTCAAATCCTGAAGGTTTCTCCCTGTCGCCAAGTACCTCAACGTAGCAACAAGCCTCTGCTCCGGAGTGATGGCTTGTCTCATGCAGGTATCCTGCCGGCTGATAAAAGGGGTCAGCAAAGCCAAAAGACGGTGAAAAACGGGGTCCGTCATCCGGAGAAAGTTCCTGAAATCATCAGGATTATTCTCCCGGATCTCACGAAGCAAAGGCATGTGCGAGAACTGATCACGCTGAAGCAACCAATTCTTGGTCCACATACTCCTCGTCACTCTGTTCATGGACGGGTCTTGGCTCAAAGCTAAAAGCCCGACACCAATTCCTCGTGCAGCACGAACTCGGCGACGAGTACGTACGGGAAACATCGCTCACAAACGGTCGGCTGGTCAGAACGGACAAACAGAAAGCACCGATAAACAGCAAGGCCTGAAAGAACGAAATTAATACCAGAAACGAGCAGACAATAAGCAGTGAAAATCAAAGCGTCCTATATCAAGATATAGGCCGCAATGACCAACAAATGCGAACTGACTACACGCACTAATAAACAGATACGCACGACAAGCACAAACTGAAGAGCAGTAACAATCTGAGTCACAAAACTGAGAAGCGCGAATCGTAAGTCCCCAAACTTCAACTAACTCGCGATAAACACGGGATCAGCAGAAGGAGCCCAACGGGTGCAGGACGTGGTGCTGAACTTCCCTTTTCTAGTCTCGTGAAGACGACTTACGTCACGATGTTCTTGAAGACCGGAAATTCCGACAACGTTCTTGAAGACCGGAAAATCCGACAACGTTGTCCGACCGTGTGTACGCAACACCAACATCGGACAAAGTCCGACGGACATGATCCCTAGACTGAACACAGTGCACTTAAAGGACCTTTTTTCAATTTTTTTTAACCATTTCAATACAGTGCATTTTCACCCCTTTCCTGCCCAAGCCATTTTTCAGCTTTCAGTGTCACACTTTGAATGACAATTGCGTGGTCATACAACAATGTACCCAGATGAAATTGTTCTTCTCCCCCCTCCTTTCCGCTGTGCCGTCATTGCAACTGTGGGCACCCGGCTGTGACAGCTTACGGCTTCACGGCCGGGCACGCACGGCGCATGCTTGAGTCACGCTGTGCTCTGCTATTGACCAGGCAATCTTCTAGGACCTGTCATGTGTCCCAGAAGATTGCAGGGAGGGAGGGGCCACCTAGAGGGAGAGGAGAAGTTGCCTCGGAGGCCAAGAAGCGGAAGTAGGAAGTAAGAAGGTACCCACTCCCCCCCCCCCCCAAAAAAAATGACATTCCATTTATACAGCGATCCGTGCTATAAAAATGCATTGATTTCTGTATAAATGTGACTGGCAGGGAAGGGGTTAATACTAGGGGGCGCTGAAGGGGTTAATATGTTCCCTGGGAGTGATTCTAACTGTAGGGGAAGGGGACTCACAAGGGGAGGAGACCAATTGGTGTTTCTCTGTACTGAAAACACACCATCGGTCTCCTCTTCTCTGACAGGACCATGGATCTGTGTGTTTACATACACAGATCCACGGTCCTGCTGTGTTACCGGGCAATCGCAGGCCCCAGGCGGACATCGCGGCCGCCAGGCACGCGCATCGGGTGCCCAGTGACACGGCGGGCTAATATGACGCCCTCCCGCCACAAGAGCTGCACCGCCTGGCCGTCAATTGACAGCCGGCGGTCGCAAAGCAGTTGAAGGGCCTTTTTTTGTGACTGCCTGGGGGGGGCAGCGCCTGTGCGCCCCCTATGGACGGGCCGCCACTGTATAACAGTGTAAATTTGCTGTCCCCTCACAATAACTCAACACACAGCCATTAGTGTCTAAACCGCTGGCAACAAAAGTGAGTACACCCCTAAGTAAAAATGTTCAAATTGGGCCCAATTAGCCATTTTCCCTCCCCGGTGTCATGTGACTCGTTAGTGTTACAGGGTCTCAGGTGTGAATGGGGAGCAGGTGTGTTAAATTTGGTGTTATCGTTCTCACTCTCTCATACTTGTCACTGGAAGATCAACATGGCAAAGAACTCTCTGAGGATATGAAAAAAGAACTATTGCTCTACATAAAGATGGTCTAGGCTATAAGAAGATTGCCAAGACCCTGAAACTGAGCTGCAGCACAGTGGCCAAGACCATACAGCAGTTTAACAGGACAGGTTCCACTCAGAACAGGCCTCGCCATGGTCGACCAAAGAAGTTGAGTGCACGTGCTCAGCGTTATATCCAGAGGTTGTCTTTCAGAAATAGATTGATGAGTGCTGCCAGCTTCGCTGCAGAGGTTGAAAGGGGTGGGGGGTCAGCCTGTCAGTGCTCAGACCATACGCAGCACACTGCATTGAATTGGGCTGCATGGCTGTCTTCCCAGAAGGAAGCCTCTTCTTAAGATGATGCACAAAAAAGCTTGCAAACAGTTTGCTGAAGACAAGCAGACTAAGGACATGGATTACTTACTTATTTGGTTCAGATGATGTCAAGAGTGTGTGGGGGCAACCAGGTGAGGAGTGCAAAGACAAGTGCGTCTTGCCTACAGTCAAGCATGGTGGTGGGAGTGTCATGGTCTGGGGCTGCATGAGTGTTGCCGGCACTGGGGAGCTACAGTTCCTTTGAGGGAGCCATGAATGCCAACATGTACTGTGACATACTGAAGCAGAGCATGATCTCCTCCCTTCAGAGACTGGGCTGCAGGGCAGTATTCAAACATAACGACCACAAACACACCTCCAAGACGACCACTGCCTTGCTAAATAAAGCTGAGGGTAAAGGTGATGGACTGGTCAAGCATATCTCCAGACCTAAACACTATTGAGCATCTGTGGGGCATCCTCAAATGAAAGGTGGAGGAGCGCAAGGTCTCTAACATCCACTAGCTCCGTGATATCAACATGGAGGAGTGAAAGAGGACTCCATTGGCAGCCTGTGAAGCTCTGGTGAACTCCATGCTCAAGAGGGTTAAGGCAGTGCTAGAAAATAATGGTGGCCACACAAAATATTGACACTTTGGGCCCAATTTGGACATTTTCACTTAGGGGTGTACTAACTTTTGTTGCCAGCGGTTTAGACATTAATGGCTGTATGTTGAGATATTTTGAGGGGATGAAATAAACAAATGATACCAAGGTCAAAGTAAAAACATGCCTCTTACATTTAGGCTAGGTTCACATCTAACCGGTTGCGGTTGATGCGATTTTGCGATGCATTTTGCGTTTTTGAATACGTGTTTTTTATTGCATTTATTTTTCTTCTTTAAAACTGTGATCAGCCGGTTGTTAAGGAGCGGGCGGCTGCCGCATCCTTAACAACCAATGAGTTATCAGCTGCCAATGGGGTTCCCCGCTGATAGCTGAATGTAAAAAAAAAGAATTGCAGACAAAGAAGAAATAAGAAATAAAACGGTGTGGGGTCCCCCCAATCCATACCGGACCTGAAGGGTCTTCAGGTCCGGTATGGATTTTAAGGGGAACCCCATGCCAACATTTGGTCCCGGGCGCATGCGCAGTTATGTTTTGCAGCCGCCGATTGGTTGATTACGGGCGGGACGTATATACAAATCAATCAGAGCGTCTTCAGCTGTTACTACCTGTGCTATCACTCTGTGCAACGGTGGCTGGCTTTGGCAAAGGATCCCCTGTCAAGTATGCTTGGATACTTTTCAACCCTGGTTGGCTGCAAGCCAAGACTTGGTTTTCTGTGACAATACCTTTCTTCTGTTTCTCATATCCTAGATATTCCAGTGTTTTACCAGTGTGTGGGGAACATCTTGATAGTACCCTATGCTATGTTGCCTGTCACTGCTGACAATATGTGAAGGCTAGAGGATGGATTCCTTTGACTACTATGTGGATACATTGTGACTCCCAACAGTTCTTTCTATAGATACTATACACTGCCAAATTAGGTACGTTTGATCTGCCTGGCATGTATAGAGTGCCCTAATTATTATTATAAATTTTTATCATATATCATCTTCCCTGCTTCTTCTTTTTTCTTTATTTCTCTTATTTTTATATATATATATATATATATATATATATATATATATATGTTGAAAATCTTTTTTAGATTTTTATATCATCACATATACTGCCCAAGGGGTGTCCCTTCTTTTCAAGCAGCCGCCCTGCTGATGTTTTCAGCCATACTGTTAACTTCTTCACTACACAATAAGTTTACCTGTGATATACCTTATACCGTATCATCTTCAGGCTTCTCTATTATCATACATATACTTTGCATTAATTAATAATTTGAGGTTTGCCCCCCCCCCCCCCTCTTTTCAAGTTTTCCCATTGATCAGGTATTTTTGTGTTAATAGGTATAATATATTATTATTTAGCGGCTGTTGACATTTATACACATATTATTCCAATATTATTATGTAATATACACCCCCATAGTTGTAGGTTTGCCTACGCCACCATCACTCAGTACTTACTATATGACCACTTTGGAGCTAGTTAACTGGAATGTCATTATATGTTATGTCCAATCAGAACTTATGTATATGTTTAAAGATTGATGTTATCTGTATGTTTCTATTTTTTACGCATAATAATTTGCCCAAAACTCCTGAAGAATCACTTGTCGCGTAACATATAGAGCAAGTTATGACATCATTCTACATCATAACCAGCACTCCAGAATATATTAAACTATAGATAATCTTCTTCATTCTGTGTAGTGCAGTAGGCCGATGCTAGAGATATCTATACTATGTACAAACCATTAGTGTAAATTTTAAACTTTATTGTCATCATTGTTGTTTTTACTTTTTTGATATATATATTAAAGATATCATATTTTACCAATCTGCGTATTGTTATGCCTAAAAAGTCCAACGCTCCATTCTTATTGTATATTCTCAAAATTTAGAGGTTGCCTTAATTAAAAATTAAAGGGATGACATGGGCAAGAATTGAGAAAAATGAGAAGGGAACGAACAATCTTCATACTAAAAGATAAATAATAAGAAGAAGACTCGGGAGAGAAAAATAAAACAGAAAGAAGAAAAAAAAAGGGGGGGAGGAAAGGGTTATAGAATGAGCGCACAACAGGGGTAGGGGAGATAGGGGAGAGAAGGGAAAGTGGGAGGGAGGCATCCATGAAAACCCAGGCCATGTGTTTACTGCATGCAAACACAAAAAAATGGCCATGTTTTTAAAAAAAATGTATTAAAGATTCACGCCATGAATCGCACAGGATCGTGATTCTTATGCAATCCAGGTGCAATGCGATTTCAGACCATTTGTTTGACAGGGTTCCCACAAGGGGTGGTAAAGTAGCTTTTTACATTCTCAGCAGCGTTCTCCTTCTTTTCCAATGCAAAGAGCAAAGACCTTTTACCTTCTTTTCACACAGTTTCCCTTTTTATATGCCTTGTCTACCGGTAGTAGAGGGCAGTGATTCTCAAAAAAGCCCCGGAAAGGCTTACTAGCAGAGTCAACCTTTACCTCTCTGGCAGCACCACTTCTGTTGGGCAGCATCAACTATATAGTGCAGTTCACACAGTAGAAAATATGTTTAACCCAGAAAATGCATAACACAACCAGCACAGTAATACCTCTGTAGGCACCTGCTTACAAGCTGAACACTTCCCAGTTTCCACCGGATATCGTTATGTCACAGGACAACTGCACAGTTCATAGCTTCCTCCAGGTTCTCTTTGGCTGCTCAAGGTAGCTGCTGACTCTCAGCTTCCATCGGAAACTCTTCAGTGATGGAGAGGTTAACACATACAATGCCACAGGGCAGCTATACACTTTCCAGCTTCCATCAGGCACTCTTCAGTGAGCTCTCCAGACCAGATCCTCAGGCAAAGTCCCTCAATATCCTTTATTCCCCTTAGGACTTTAATGGAGCCAAAATTGTACACCACACCATAAATTGTATAAAAATAAATCATAATAACTTTATTTGCACAAACCAAATAAAAAAATGTCACATCATTCAATATGTATCAGCTCTGGTATAAAATCAACCAGAGTATTTGCCCTGGTGACACCCTCCTTATATATTACTGGCAGGTCAACATTAGAATTTCTCCAAAAATACATCATGCTCTGGAGGCCCCAGTGCATTAAATTGAGGCGCTTTACAGGCGTTTTAGCGATAAAAAGAGTGCCTGCAAGGCGCCTGTAAAACACCTCTCCTGTCACTCCAGTGTGAAAGCCCGAGTGCTTTCACATTAGAGCGGTGCGCTTGCGGGACGTTAAAAAAATCCCTGCAAGCAGCATCTCTGAGGAGCTTTAGGAGCGGTGTATACACCGCTCCTAAAGTGCCCCTGTTCATTGAAATCAATGGACAGCACCACAGAAGCGCTTGCAAATCACTTCGGCAGTGGCGATTTGTGGGTGCTATTAACCCCTTCATCAGCCGCTAGTGGCCCAAAAGAAGAAGGCGGTGGCGGCGCAGAAAGCGGCGACAGCGGCAAGAACAGAAGAGACCCCGGAAGACCCCCGAAGGCGGATCGAAACCCCCAGACGACGGCATCGACGACGAAGAAGGTAGCCGGCCTCCTCTGCTCGGTAAAAGAGCTAGGTAAATAGCGGAGGAGTCCGGCGAGAAGACCCCCCAAGACGGAAGAAGACCCCCGGAGCAGTGCAATAAAATATTTTTTAAAAATTGTGTGTTTTTTTTTCTTTACACTTTACACCTTAGGTGAATGGGTAGGGGTACATCGTACCCCATACTCATTCACATAGGGTGGGGGGCCAGGATCTGGGGGCCCCTTATTAAAGGGGGCTCCCGGATTCCGATAAGCCCCCGCCCGCAGACCCCGACAACCAACGGCCAGGGTTGTCAGGAAGAGGCCCTTGTCCTCATCAACATGGGGACAAGGTGCTTTGGGGTAGGGGGGCCGCACGGCCCCCCTTTCCCCAGGGCACCCCCCATGTTGAGGGCACGCGGCCTGGTATGGCTCAGGAGAGGGGGGGGCTCGCTCGTCCCCACCCCTTTCCTCGCCTGCCGGGCTGCGTGCTCAGATAAGGGTCTGAGATGGATTTGGGGGGGACCCCCACGCCGTTTTTTCGGCGTGGGGATTCCCTTTAAATCCATGCCAGGTGACGGGGCTAGCGCGGCGGCATTCACTGCCTTCGCTAGCTCCGTCTACCTGAAGTCACGTGCTAAATGAACGGACTTTCCGATGATCGGCAAGCCCGTTCATTTCCAAAAGTCCGGCGGACTAGCATACTAACAGCGGGATTGTCCGCCGGACTGCCAAGTCCAGCGGATAATTTTAAAACAAAACTTAAAACCTAGTCCGCCGGACTTTTGGCGCCAAAAAGTCCGCCGGCGCCCACACACGGGGGGATTGTCCAGCAGACTCGAGTCCAGCGGACAATCCTGCGGGAAAGTCCCTTCGTGTGTACAAGGCATAATAGTGTTTTTTCTTTCATTGTTAGGGAGAATTATTAAGAATCATGGTGGCACTTATTATAGAAAAAATATGTTAAGATTTTTGGAAAATTAGACGGTGACAAATGTATTCCCAATGCATATTGTGGTATGGTATAGCATTTTCAGCCAACATAACTAATTCAGCCAACAGCAGCTGCAGGGGAGAGAGCTCTCAACAAGGGTTGGTAATGCCTGGGAGTGGTAACATCACCCATAGGCTCCACCCAGTGGCGGAATTATAGGGGTTGCTACGATCGCCATGGCGACTGGGCCCCTTGCTGCAGGGGGCCCTTGAGGGCCCCCTGTACTCTTCAATAGGAGGAGCAGCTGTGAGAGCTCCCGATCTTCAGCAGATTCCGAACTGTAATCGGCACTGTGCAGGGAGCTCCTCACATTAACCTAACGTGAAAGCACAGTGTGTGCTCTTTGTCTCCCCTACAATGCAGTACCCGGCAGGAAGAGCCAAGGTCTTTTATAAGACTATCTATCTACTGTATGTGTGTGTGTGTGTGTGTGTATGTGTGTGTGCATGCATGTGTGTATGTGCATGTGTGTGTGTGTGCATGTGTGTGTGCATGCACATGTGTGTATGTGTGTGTGCGTGCATGTATGTATGTGTATGTATGCATGTGTGTGTGCATGTATGTATGCATATGTAGAACTAACCCCTGCTGGTTTTATTTGGGCTTGCCGTTAACTCACCTGCTTGCATCTCCGTATTGGGGATCCCATGGAAGGTGACCCAAAAAATGTTAATTTCCAAAACTTAATCCTTTTTTGGGTTATTTATTCACAACAAAAGCAAAGTCTTTCAAAAAAACTGGTCAAAGGGTTAAGGATGAGTTCAGGCACCTGGTAATGCGGGTTTAAGATCTTTTTTTAGATTTAGAAGACAATTGTTCTTCTCACTAGATTCAGCCACCACCGGATAAGCCCCTCTCACTGGACCTAGCAGCCGGTGGGGTATTTGACACAGTCTCTGCCACAGACTTGTGAATTCAAACTTAAGCGTCACTGAGAAATTGAAGAATATTTTCATACAATACCAGTCTCTTTCAGCCGAACTGGCGGTACTGTAGGTATAATGATCCAGGTTGCATCCTTCAACTAAGTCTCCAGGCTCCTCCAGAGAAACTAGCCTTGCGCATGGTCTTCTCCTGAAAGAGTCCTCCCCTGGGTCCTTCAGTTTCTGGGCCTCTCCTTTCAGTTGAGATGGCACAGGACCATCCCTGGATCAGTAGGCTCCAAAAACCGCTTGGGCCTATCCCCTCATTTGCGTAGCCTCGGGCCAGCCGAGGCCAAAAGGGCCATGGGGTCTGAGTCAGGAGGACCCAATGAAGAAACACGCCCCAGAGCGCACACACCAAAAAAACCCTGGGTCAGTACCTTAAATACCACCTCCCATAACGCACAGCAGGAAAACACTCCCACTGGGCTGGTTCCGAGCAATAGATGGCATTCAATGCATCCAGCTAAACTGCATTTCTACTCTTGCCGGCCGTGACAGCGACACCTGCAGTCAAGGAAAACCCAGTGCAACCCAGCTGGACTGGTACAGAAACCAGTAATTTAGAGATATTAGCCTGAAGCCCAACTGTGGCCTCCGGCAACTTAACTTTGAAAAAATAATAGCGTCTGCTCGTCAGGAGCCGGCGCTACACATATGTACAGTGGTGTGAAAAAGTGTTTGCCCCCTTCCTCATTTCCTGTTCCTTTGCATGTTTGTCACACTTAAGTGTTTCGGAACATCAAACCAATTTAAACAATAGTCAAGGACAACACAAGTAAACACAAAATGCAATTTGTAAATGAAGGTGTTTTATTATTAAAGGTGAAAAAAAATCCAAACCATCATGGCCCTGTGTGAAAAAGTGATTGCCCCCCTTGTTAAAACATACTATAACTGTGGTTGTCCACACCTGAGTTCAATTTCTCTAGCCACACCCAGGCCTGATTATTGCCACACCTGTTCACAATCAAGGCATCACTTAAATAGGAGCTGCTTGACACAGTAAGGTCCACCAGAAGATCCTTAAAAGCTACACATCATGCCGAGACCCAAAGAAATTCAGGAACAATTGAGAAAGAAAGTAATTGAGATCTATCAGTCTGGAAAGGGTTATAAAGCCATTTCCAAAGCTTTGGGAATCCAGCGAACCACAGTGAGAGCCATTATCCACAAATGGCGAAGACATGGAACAGTGGTGAACCTTCCCAGGAGTGGCCGGCCGCCCAAAATTACCCCAAGAGCGCATCGACGACTCATCCAAGAGGTCACAAAAGACCCCACAACAACGTCCAAGGAACTGCAGGCCTCACTTGCCTCAGTTAAGGTCAGCGTTCATGCCTCCACCATCAGGAAAAGACTGGCAAAAATGGCCTGCATGGCAGAGTTCCAAGGAGAAAACCACTGCTGAGCAAAAAGAACATCAAAGCTCGTCTCAATTTCTCCACAACACATCTTGATGATCCCCAAGACTTTTGGGACAACATTCTGTGGACCGATGAGACAAAAGTGGAACTCTTTGGAAGGTGTGTGTCCAAGTATATCTGGCGTAGAAGGAACACTGCATTTCAGAAAAAGAACATTATACCAACAGTAAAATATGGTGGTGGTAGTGTGATGGTCTGGGCTGTTTTGCTGCTTCAGGACCTGGAAGACTTGCCGTGATAAAAGGAACTATGAATTCTGCTGTCTACCAAGAGATCCTGAAGGAGAATGTCCGACCATCTGTTCGTGTACTCAAGCTGAAACGAACTTGGGTTCTGCAGCAGGACAATGATCCTAAACACACCAGCAAGTCCACCACCGAATGGCTGAAGAAAAACAAAATGAAGACTTTGGAGTGGCCTAGCCAAAGTCCTGACCTGAATCCTATTGAGATGTTGTGGTATGACCTTAAAAAGGCCGTTCATGCTCGAAAACCCTCTAATGTAACTGAATTAGGACAATTCTGCAAAGATGAGTGGGCCAAAATTCCTCCAGGACGCTGTAAAAGCCTCATTGCACGTTATCGCAAACGCTTGGTTGCAGTTGTTGCTGCTAAGGGTGGCCCAACCAGTTATTAGGTTTAGGGGGCAATCACTTTTTCACACAGGGCCATGATGGTTTGGATTTTTTTTCACCTTTAATAATAAACACCTTCATTTACAAATTGCATTTTGTGTTTACTTGTGTTGTCCTTGACTATTGTTTAAATTGGTTTGATGTTCCGAAACACTTAAGTGTGACACACATGCAAAGGAACAGGAAATGAGGAAGGGGGCAAACACTTTTTCACACCACTGTATGTATGTGAGTGTGCATGTATGTATGTATGTATGTGAGTGTGCATGTATGTGTATGTGTTTATCAGTGGCGGTGCGTCCGTAAGGGCACACAGATGCTGCCCCCTCTCTCCAGCCACCCCCTCTATGACCAATGGATAGATTCATGCATAGCATAGCATGAATCTATCCATGGCCACCGCTGCCACCCCCATATTTAGGCCCCCTTTTCGGGGGCCAGGCGCCTGAATTACAGCAGAGGGGGCCATAGGCTCTAATAGGCTTCAAAATAGGTGAACTGCGAGTGCCATGCTTGACGCTCACAGTCCACCCAGGTGTGTTAGAGAAGCGAATTAATATTCACTTTCCTAACACTGAACCACCTCTCCACCAATCAGGTGTGTGGGTCTGTTACCCGTCACCTGATTGGCTGAAACGATAGGCACAGCTATTGGACGCCTATCATGAGGAGAGGATGGGAGATGAGGACGGAAGGAGATGCATGGAGGACCCCGCTCGTGGCCGTCACCCACTACCTTACTGAGACAGGGTAAGTGCTGGGCAGATGGCGAGCGGGCACGGGGGGGGGGGGATTCACAGTGGCAGCATTCAATGGCACAGTTGCAGCATTTGATGGCACACTGGCAGCATTTAATGGGCACACTGGCAGCATTTGATGGGCACACTGGCAGCTCTTAATGGGCACAGTGGCAGCATTTGATGGTCACATGGTCACAGTGGTGGCATTTGATGGCAGAGTTTGATGGGCACAGTGGCAGCATTTTATGGGCACACTGGCAGCTCTTAATGGGCACAGTGGCAGCATTTGATTTGTCACAGTGGTGGCATTTGATGGCAGAGTTTGATGGGCACAGTGGCAGCATTTGATGGGCACACTGGCAGCATTTGATGGGCACACTGGCAGCATTTAATGGGCACAGTGGCAGCAGTTTTGGGCACAGTGGCAGCATTTGATGGGCACAAAGACACAGTGGCAGAATTTGATGGGTACAGTGGCAGCATTTGATGGGCACACTGGCGACATTTGATGGCACACTGGCGACATTTGGTGGCACACTGGCGGAATTTGATGGGCACAGTGGTGGCATTTGATGGCACAGTGGCTGCAATTGATGGGCACAGTGGCTGTAATTGATGGACACAGTGGCTGCAATTGATGTTTTTTTTTCTGAATTTTTCAGTTAGCTTGTGTCCCCCTAACAATTTTGATCACCAGCAGCCACTGATTTATATGTGTGTACAGTCAGAACCAATTATTATTTTTTTGCTTGTTTATAGTACCAGCAAAATAAATGCTGTTCCTCCGAAAAGGGACCCATGCTCAGATCGCTTTTCAGAGGCATTTGACAGCCGGTAAAGAGGCAATATGTTACATAGTTACATAGTTAGTTAGGTTGAAAAAAGACACAAATCCATCCAGTTCAACCACAAATAAAAAAAAAAAAAATATATATATATATATATATATATATATCATACAATCCCATATACCCCATTCTATACCCACAGTTGATCCAGAGGAAGGTTAAAAAAAAAAAACAGCAGCGCATGCTCCAATTTGCTAAAGCAGGGTTGGAGTCGCCACTATCTCAGACCACGCCCCAGTCCATATGCTACTCGCTATGCCCTCTCTCGCTAGGCACTCAACTAACTGGAAGCTCAATGAGTCCCTACTGAACAATTCTGTAGATGCTGACCTCTTAGAGGGCGAACTCAAGCAATTCTTTGTGGACAATGACTCCGCTGAGATATCCCCACCCCTGCTGTGGGAAGCCCATAAGGCCACCATGAGGGGTAAGCTCATAGAGCTGGGCACCAGAAGGAAAAGAGAACAGACTAAACAAATGCAAGACCTGATGGTACAGGTATCCGAGTTAGACAAACAGCATAAATTGTCCCAACACAAAGCCCATCTAGAGGCCCTGACACAGAAAAGGGAGGAGTTATCCAGCCTACTGGAGACTCAAACGAAAAGACAATTCCAAATTTTCCACCAAAAGTGGTATGAATGGGGAGACAAACCAGGCAAACAACTGGCACGCTCGATTTCTGCAAAAAAATCGGCCTCATTCATTCCCAAAATCCAAAACTCTACAGGAGCGATGGTACACTCCTCCCCTCAGATTGCCAAAGCCTTCCAGGCCTACTACGCTGAGCTATACCACGTCAAAGGGGAACTAGATGGGCTTTCACCCACCGCTAAGCGCTCCCGTATACTAAAATACCTCCAGCAGGCCAACTTACCCAAACTCCCCAGACAGTCCCTCGCACAATTAGAGGCCGAATTTACGGCCGAAGAGTTTAAGCTAGCCCTAAAAAATACCCCTACAGGAAAGGCGCCCGGCCCCGACGGGTTCACAGCAAAATATTATAAGACCTTCGGCGAGACCCTAATTCCTAGACTGACTGCTTATGCAAATTCGATTTCAAACACCACGGGCTATAGACCAGAATCACTTGCTGCCCATATCACAATCATCCCCAAACCTGGAAAAGACCCCACCCTGTGTGCCAGCTATCGCCCCATCTCCCTTTTAAATCTCGACCTGAAGCTCATGGCCAAAGTTATGGCTATCAGACTTCTCCCTCTCATCCCTAACTGGGTCTCAACCGACCAAACAGGCTTCATTCCCACCAGAGAAGCGAGGGACAACTCCCTTCGTGCAATCTCACTGATACACCATGCCCGTAGGAGCTCCCAGTCCACCCTCCTCCTGTCAACAGATGCTGAAAAAGCGTTCGACAGGGTGGACTGGGACTTCCTCAAAATGACATTGCGGCATCTGGGATTAGGCCCCAAAATGTACTACAGGATAGCGTCACTTTACTCCCAACCGTCGGCCCAAATCAGAATCAATGGCACGCTGAGCGATCCCTTTACCCTACATAATGGAACCAGACAGGGGTGCCCGCTCTCTCCCCTGCTTTTCGCCATTTCCCTAGAACCCTTTTTAGCACATATTAGGCAGAATATTAGTATCCATGGAATCAAAATAGGAACCAGTGTCCACAAATACGCCGCGTATGCAGACGACATCCTTTTCTTTATACAGCAGCCACATATCACTCTCCCCAATATCATGTCGGCCTTTCGGACCTACCAATCTTTATCAAATTTTAAAATAAACCTATCCAAATCCGAAATTCTTAATATAAATACTTCGCCTTCTGCTGTAGCCCTACTGAAACCTCAGTTCCCCTTTCATTGGCAACACAAAACTCTGAAATACTTAGGAATCTATCTCACACCTGACCCTAGAAACCTCTTTAGACACAATTATATACCACTACTGAACGCCATCAAGTCGGACCTACGTCGGTGGTCCTCGCTCTCACACTCCTGGCTGGGCAAAATTAGTATAATCAAGATGAATATTCTCCCCAGGGTGCTGTTCACCTTCCAGATGCTGCCACTGGGTGTTCCCATAGGACTTTTCTCCATCTTGCAATCCATGGTCTCCCGATATATATGGAAAGATAGACACCCCAGAATATCTAGATTGACGCTGTACAGGGGTAAAAAATCAGGGGGTCTGGCCCTACCGAACTTCAAAGCATATTACCAGGCAGTTGCCTTAGCCAGGATGGCGGACTGGAAGTATGCGGGAAAGTCAAAACGCTGGGTACAAATTGAGCAACAATTAAGTGAGGTAGATTTAACTACGGTACCGTGGATCCCAGGAGCTTATAGGAACCTGTCACCTCACGCCTCACCCTTGACCAGATCCACTATGGCACTATGGGATGCGATGCATAGACAGTTCTCCTGGCAATTTAATTCCCCCTTGATGCCGATTCTCTCGCACAATTTTTTCCCGCCAGGCCAAATGGACGTAGGCTTTAAGAACTGGCGCCCCAACGAACCTATCCTCCTTTACCATATCTTAGGGACCAACGGTATCAAACCACTCGCAGAAATACTATCCCCCAACTCTCCTACCACCATGGATGCTTGGAGGTATAGACAGATTCAGGGTTTTATACGCTCTCTCCCCCAACCAATACGAATCTCTCAAGAGCTAACACCAATTGAATATGTGTTCTCGCTGAAAGATCCACCACTACACTGTATCTCTTCTTTCTACAAGGGCCTCATACAACTACTCAACCCATCCTACCCGGACTTCCTCAGCAAATGGGAGGAGGACCTCCACACAACAATCCCGGACCCCCAGAAAGATAAAATCCTACAGCTGACGCATGTTTCTTCTATCTCCTCCAAAACCTCAGAAATGAATTACAAACTACTCACGAGATGGCATCTCACACCAGCCAAACTTCACACCATCTTCCCCTCCAACTCCCCGTTATGCTGGAGGAGCTGTGGGAATGTAGCATCACATGCACATATCTGGTGGTCATGCCCAATCATACAGCCCTTCTGGAACCGGTGGGCCCTTACAAACGCTCTATTGTCCCCCACCTTCTAAATGCGGCCAAGTCCCTTATCCCTGCCAGATGGGGACAACCCGCACCGCCAACACTAAAAGACTGGATACAAGCAGTGAACCATACTTCCCTCATGGAGGAACTTACTCTCACAGCAAAGGACAACTTCCACAGATATTCCACTACCTGGCTGACTTGGATTGAATTCAAGAGTTCACCCAGCTACAGAGACATTTGCCAACCACCCCAAACAACAACACAACCCTGAAAGTGTACTCTCTGCATGCCACAACGGCTAAGCGACTTGTCTTTGACAACGGATTGCTGAAGACAGGATCTCTGGGTCAAAGACTTAGTGTACAAAGTAATAAGTATGGTATATGTTTTACACATCCATAGTGGTAAAGGTTCAATGTCGGTCATCCAAGCTCACACCTGCTTTTCTTCTCTCCCTATCTTCTCTTTCTCACCCTCCCTTTCTCTTCTCCTCCCCTTACCTGTATCCCACCCCCTATACCCCTCTCGCCTCCCACCCTCCCCCCACCAGAAAAGGTCATACGGCAGTTAGTAAACACTTGTAGATGGAAGCCATGATCTCAGCTGTTTATCTGGACCCCCGCCCCGTCAGGTTGCGGGGGCGACCGTCATTTTAAGTACAAACGCTGTGATGATGCACATAGAAACGGTTTTAAGTTGTAATGTTCTGCAAACCCAAATGACTTATTGTAACCTGTATAAGCTGTATGTTAAAAATGTTCAATAAACAAAAATTAAACAAAAAAAAATAATTTGCTAAAGCAGGGGAAAAAATTCTTTCCTGATCCCCCGAGAGGCAATCGGATTTTCCCCGGATCAATTTTACCTATAAATGTTGGTACCCAGTTATATTATGTACATTTAGGAAAGTATCCAGGCCTTTCTTAAAGGAATCTACTGAGCTGGCCAGAACCACCTCTGCAGGGAGTCTATTCCACATTTTCACAGCTCTTACTGTGAAGAAACCTTTCCGTATTTGGAGATGAAATCTCTTTTCCTCTAGACGTAAAGAGTGCCCCCTTGTCCTCTTTGTTGCCTGTAAAGTGAATAACTCAACACCAAGTTCACTATATGGACCCCTTATATATTTATACATGTTGATCATATCCCCCCTTAATCTCCTCTTATCAAGGGTGAAAAAATTCAGTTCCTCTAATCTTTCCTCATAGCTGAGCTCCTCCATGCCTCTTATCAGTTTGGTTGCCCTTCTCTGCACTTTCTCCAGTTCCCCCGATATCCTTTTTGAGAATTGATGCCCAAAACTGAACTGCATATTCCAGATGAGGTCTTACTAATGATTTGAACAGGGGCAAAATGATACCTCTCTCTCTGGAGTCCATACCTCTCTTAATACAAGAAAGGACTTTGCTCGCTTTGGAAACCGCAGCTTGGCATTGCATGCTATTATTGAGCTTATGATCTACCAAAACCCCCAGATCCTTCTCCACTACGGATTTCCCCAGTTGTACTCCCCCTAGCATGTATGATGCATGCATATTCTTAGCCCCCAAATGCATAACTTTACATTTATCAACATTAAACCTCATCTGCCACATAGTCGCCCAATTTGACAGAGCATTGATGTCGGCTTGTAAATTGGAGACCTCCTGTAAGGACGTTATTCCACTGCATAGCTTGGTGTCATCTGCAAAGACAGAAATGTTACTTTTGATCCCAGACCCAATATCATTTATAAAGATATTAAAAAGTAAGGGTCCCAGCACTGAACCTTGGGGTACACCACTGATAACCTTAGACCATTCAGAGTAAGAATCATTAACCACTACTCTCTGAATTCTGTCTTTTAGCCAGTTTTCTATCCATTTACAAACCAATATTTCCAAGCCTGTAGACCTTACCTTACAAATGAGCCGTGTGTGGGGAACTGTATCGAACGCTTTTGCAAAATCCAAGTATACCACGTCCACAGCCACCCCTCTGTCCAAGGTTTTACTTACCTCCTCATAAAAAGAAATGAGGTTTGTCTGACAACTTCTGTCTTTCATGAATCCATGCTGTCTGTTGCTTAAAATATTTTTTTTCTGCAAGAACTCGTCTATGTGGTCTTTTAATAATCTCTCCAGTATCTTCCCAACTATAGAAGTTAAACTAACAGATCTATAGTTACATGGTAAAGACTTTGTTCCCTTTTTAATTATAGGCACCACATTGGCCCTGCGGCAGTCCAGTGGTACTATTCCTGTCATTAACCACTTCAGCCCCGGACCAATTTGCAGCTAAAGGACCAGGCCCCTTTTTGCAATTCGGCACTGCGTCGCTTTAACTAACAATTGCGCGGTCATGCGACGTGGCTCCAAAACAAAATTGGCGTCCTTTTTTTCCCACAAATAGAGCTTTCTTTTGGTGGTATTTGATCGCCCCTGCGGTTTTTATTTTTTGCGCTATAAACAAAAATAGAGCGACAATTTTGAAAAAAATGCAATATTTTTTACTTTTTGCTATAATAAATATCCCCAAAAAATATCTAAAAAAACATTTTTTTTCCTCAGTTTAGGCCGATACGTATTCTTCTACATATTTTTGGTAAAAAAAAATCGCAATTAGCGATTATTGATTAGTTTGCGCAAAAGTTATAGCGTTTACAAAATAGAGGATAGTTTTATAGCATTTTTATTAATATTTTTTTTTTTATTAGTAATGGCGGCGATCAGCGATTTTTATTGTGACTGCGACATTTTGGCGGACACATCGGACATTTTTGACACATTTTTGGGACATTTGTCATTTATACAGCAATCAGTGCTATTTAAATAGCACTGATTCCTATGTAAATGACAGTTGTAGTTAGGGGGTTAACCACTAGGGGGCGGGGAGGAGTCAGTGTGACGTGTTGTGTTTTTTTTACAGTAGGGGGGCGTGGCTGTACGTGTGACGTCATTGATCGGCGTTCCCGATGACAGGGAACCGCCGATCACTGACAGTCAGTGTAGGAAGCGCGGGGAGAGGTTTGTTTACATAGACCTCTCCCCGTTCTTCCGCTCCGTAACCCGATCGCGGGATACCAGCGGCGATCG
Organism: Lithobates sylvaticus; assembly: GCA_028564925.1. Lineage (NCBI taxonomy): Eukaryota > Metazoa > Chordata > Amphibia > Anura > Ranidae > Lithobates > Lithobates sylvaticus. The sequence continues at coordinate 141,244,103 of CM053038.1, read as the reverse complement.
GGTCCGCTGGTCCCGCGGCCGGGGTCACGGAGCTCCCGACCGGGTCGCGAGCGCGCCGCTAGCGGCGCGCGCGACCCACGGGCAGGCACATGCACGATCACGTACAGGTACGTGATTCTGCCTGCCCGAGCCATTCTGCTGACGTATATATGCAGTGGCCGGTCGGGAAGCGGTTAATGAGTCCCTAAAAATTAGATACAATGGCTTTGAAATTACAGAGCTCAATTCTTTTAGGATCCGTGGGTGGATGCCATCAGGTCCAGGTGCTTTATCCACCTTTATTCTGTCTAAATATTTTTGGACCATATCACTTTTGAGACATTGTGGATTTGGGGCTGTGTCACTACCACCCCCATTATGGACATGAGCTCCCCCATGCTCCTTTGTATACACAGAGCTGAAGAAAGTATCTAATAAATTAGCCTTCTCTTTTTCCCCAATCACCCACTCTAGATTATTTTGTAAAGGGCCTACATGCTCAGACTTGACCTTTTTACTATTACCCACCTGATTACTTTGCACCTAAACCCCCCTCGTGACCAGACCAATTTTCAGCTTTCGGCGCTGACGCACTTGGAATGACAATTGCGCGGTCATACAACACTGTACCCAAATGAAATTTTTACCATTTTTTTCCCACAAATAGAGCTTTCTTTTGGTGGTATTTAATCACAGCTGGGGTTTTTATTTTTTGCTAAACAAACTAAAAAAGATGGAAAATTAAAAAAAAAATAAATAAATCATGTTTAATAGTTTGTTATAAAATTTTGCAAACAGGTAATTTTTCTGCTTCATTGATATGCACTGATGAGGCGGCACTGGTGGGCACTGATAAGCTGCACTGGTGGGCACTGATAAGCTGCACTGGTGGGCACTGATAGGCTGCACTGGTGGGGACAGATAAGTCGGTACTGATGGGCACAGCAAAGATGGCACTGAAGGGTCACGGATGGGTGGCACGGATGGGTGGCACGGATGGGTGGCACAGATGGGCACTGATGGATGGCACTGATAGATGGCACTGATAGGTGGCACTGATGGGCACTGATAGGTGGCACTGATGGGCACTGGTAGGGGACACTGATGAGCACTGGTAGGTGACACTGAATGTGCAGCACTGGCACTGTGGGCACTGACAGATGGCACTGTGGGCACTGACAGATGGCACTGTGGACACTGACTGATGGCACTGTGGGCACTGACAGGTGGAGCTAGTGGGGACTTTATTTTGGTAAATGTGGGCACCGTGGACCCTGGACATATTGCAGTGAGAGGGACTGATGTCCCTCTCACTGCCGCCGGTGATCGGCTTTTTTTTTTCTCGCGCAGGAAAAAAAGCCGATTACCGGCTCGGTTATTTTCACATGATCAGCTGTCATTGGCTGACAGCTGATCACATGGTAAGGGGTCGGGATCGACCCCTTACTCGGATCTGTGATCCAGCGAGTCTCACAGACTCGCGGATCACAGAGCGCGCCGCACGCGCCCTTCAGGGGGCGCGCAGGCAGCTCGTTGCCGGGACGACGCCAATAGACGTCGTCCCGGCACATCAGATCCGCGCTGTATCCGTCATTTGGCTATGGCGCGGATCTCAGCTGGTTAATATATTTGAAGAGTTTTTTGTGGTGAGTTTTTTGGGGTGCATTTTGCCTGCTGACCACCTGTTTTAACCCCTTAAATGCATCATGCAATGCACACAGTTGCAGGGTGGTTTCAGTGCAGCCCCATTCACCTAGGGGTGTACTTCAAGGGTGCCCTAACTGGAAAAAGATTGAGAAACACCGACATAGAGGAACCCATCTCTCCATTTTCCTCCTGCAACCGCTGAATGTCTGTGGGAGGGAGAGGAGGAGGAGGAGAAGCGGGGGAAATGGAGAAATCGGTTCCTTTATATGCAGCCACCCACTTGTGACTGGGCCCTGGTGTTCCACCATCGGGCTCGGAGAAAAGAGCCCTGTCCGGGGGGGTCAGGGGGGCCCTCCATGGTTTCTTGCATCGGGGGCCCTGAGGGTTCTAGTTACGCCATTGGCTCCACCCATTGTCTGTGTTCCCTCCTCTCCCCTGCAGCTGCCGCTGGCTGACACAGGGAAGTCGGATCGCATGACCAGACCAGTGTGGCCTGAAAATAGACAAAATATTAATGGTTAGGAAGAGTATAAAGGTAAGCCCCGGAGCCTAGGAACTAAGTGGAGGGGCCACATGACTGGGGGGACACTGTTGTTAGTGCACAGGAAGCTGGGTGCAGGAAGGGGAGTTGTTGGCTGAAGGACTAAGGGGCGGTCTTGCAGTTCATTTAACTCATGCAGGGGGTGGGGCTTCCTCAGTCAGAGCAGCAGGTCCAGAGGAGCACACAGGACAGTTTTTACACAGGACAGTTTTTCTGTGTGGCTTCTCCATCGAGAATCTGGACAAAATTTTTGCGCAGCTCCGCTCGCGGCCTTTATCCACAGGCCCGAGTGGTTTGCTGCTCAGCTGGCTGAACTTTTGCCGGAGTCTGGGGGAGGTAGGTCAGGTCCGCCTTCCCCTCGCCCCCCTCCCCCTCCTACACCATGTGCGCGGAGGTCGCGGCCTCCGTCGTGCTTCAGTCCGGACACAACACCTCGGCTGAACCGACTAGCAGGGAGCCCGATCCCAGGCCCTCCACCACCCCGGGCCAAGTGCCATGCCCTGGCTGCGGGGGGTGGGAGGAATCCCCACCATAGACACAACCCAGACAGGAGAAAGGAGTCGCCATCCCCATCGTCGTTGCATGCAGACGGGATTCGGCTGGTGGACACGGCGCGCTGCGAGGTGTATGTCTGTTACGAGGGCCCTCCGGGCGCTCATTTAAAAGCAGAGGTAAGGGAAAGGATCTGTAAGAGTGACTGCGTGGAGATCTTTTTGCTGCTGCCGCTGGAGAAATTTTATGTGGATAAAGTAAAGCCGGACGAGAGCAAGAAGGAAGAGGAGGCACAAGCCTCGTCACCATCAACCAGTAAACACAAGGGGTTCTGTTGACAGTTCAACGAGGGCACTTGCAAGTTTGGAGGATCATGTTGTTTTAAACATGAATGTTCAGGATGTGGGGGTGCACACCCCCTGTCAAAATGCTTAAAAAAAGGAAAAAAAACTGGCGACGCTGGAAAAAGGGAAGACGCCAGTGAAAGTGGAAAAAAATGGCCTCGTACCTAAGTAGGTATCCCAATAGGGAAGCGGCGAGGATGTTGTGATTGGGCTTTAAAGAGGGTTTTCTGATTCCCAGTGAATTGGCAGAATTCCCCACTGTTGCGGCCAACCTGCGGTCGGCGTATGATCATATGGAAGTAGTTTCTAGTAAACTGCGGAAGGAAGTAGCATTGGGCAGGATAGCAGGCTCATTTGGGGCACCGCCATTGAGGGACTTAGTGGTATCGCCATTGGGGTTGGTACCCAAGCGTGAACCGAATCGGTTCCGACTCATTCATCACCTCTCCTACCCGAAAGGAGGGTCGATGAATGATGCTATCGATCCAGCGCTGTGCTCAGTGTCCTATGCCTCCTTTGATGAGGCAGTATGGTAGGTACAGCGGTTTGGTAGGGGAGCGCTGATGGCAAAGACTGACATCGAGTCAGCCTTTAGTTTGTTGCCGGTTCATGTGGATAGCGTTAGGCTGCTGGGTTGTTGTTGGGAGGGAGAATTTTTTGTGGATAGATGCCTTTCCTATGGGGTGTGCCATATCCTGTTCTTATTTTGAAGTTTTTAGTTCTTTTCTGGAATGGGTGGTCAGGGATCTTTTAGGCCTTCATTAAATTTTTCACTATTTGGATGATTTTTTAGTGATTGGCCCTCCGGACGATCGATCTTGTTTGACATTGCTGGCCACCATCCAGCACGTTTTTCAGGCTTTTGGGGTACCATTGTCGCAGGACAAGATGGAAGGTCCGGTGCCAGTGTTGAAGTTCCTGGGTATCGCGATTGATACGTATGGAGTGCCGTCTTCCGGGAGATAAGCTGGATGATCTGAAGGAGTCGGTGGCAGGGGTAGCATGCCGCTCAAAGGTACAATTGCAGGAATTGCAGTCCCTACTGGGAAAACTTAATTTTGCGTGCCACATTATGCCAATGGGAAGGGTGTTCTGCCGGCGGCTGGCAGCTGCCGGGGCAGGGATAAAACCCCTGCATTGATGTTGCTGGAATTGTTCCCTATTGTGTTGGAAGTTGAACTTTGGGGGGCGGAGTTTAGGGACCGGAGAGTTGGTTTTCATTGTGCTTGTAAAAGCAGTCTAAAGGCTAATTAGCCACTATAATTGCTTTTACATGAAAGCCGAGCGCTGGCTGAAAAGAATGATACCAAGATTATACCTAAACCTGCAAGCATCGTTCTGGTATAACCACTCAAAGTCCAGCAACATACCAGTACATCGCTGGTCCTTGTTGGGCATATATTTTAATGTTCTTTTTTTCATGCAGCCTATGGGCTGCATGAAAAAAAGAGATTGATCGATGGGTATGCCCACTATTAGAATACCGCCCTTTTTACTGTGTTGGTGAAATCACCTCCTACAGTGCTGGAGTCACAGCTTTACTTATTGTGGGAGCAAACGCTGTTGCTGTCAGAATGAATAAACCTGTGCTGCAGTTGAATGGCGTACCTGCTAAGCAAATGATGGGTAACAAAAAAACAAAGTACCATTACAGTATAACAGTACGACATACCATACCCGCAAAGCAAATACAATAAAACATAGTAAAAATAAACATTACAGTTCTAAAATACAGTAACACTAGAGAGAGAACAATAGAGAGCGAACAATAGAGCGGACAATAGAGAGCGAACATAAGAGAGAGAACAATAGAGAGAGAAGAAAAAAAATTATTTTTGGCTTTTTTATTTTTTTTGTGTTTTTGTGTGGGGGGGTTGCACTTTTATATAAGCTGTAAACTGTAAACGTTCCAGATTAGGGTCTCTTAAAATGTGATGGCCATCTCATCTTTCGAGACCCTGCGTAAGTGTGCCCTAGGACTGTGCAATGCTGTACCCTACGCTAATACTCCACTAGTGTGCAGAGACCAGGTTGGTCAGGACAGGAGGGACAATAAAAGTGTATGTCACGCTTAAATCCACGTTTTTTGCAGACACGACATCTTCTTTGGGGATTTCTTTGGGCAGGGGTACCATGGAGGACATACGGAAAATACCACTCATGCAGCCGGCTCACTGCATTTGCGTTGGGAAGGTGGGCCACAGCACCGTCTGGAACACAGAAGGGCTGTGATGATCTCTTCCTGGAATTTAAGGAAGGATCCAGTTCAGCTTTGTATAGCACATAAGCATTCAGCAGAGCAAATTGGAATAAATATACAGACACTTTTTTGTACCAGCTTCTGGCCTTACGGTTGTTGAGGTCCACCCCTCCCATGTTAAGGTTGCATTGGTGGACAGAGAGACACCAGTCATTGTAGCAATTTGGACAGCCATATCTGTTTGAAGGGAGGACAGAATGAAAACATTCTGTGTATCATACTGCTAACAAATTATTACATTTCAAACAGGCTCTCTCCCCCCATCTAAGTCGGGACTCTACAAGCCGTTGGTGGAAGCCTCAGCGATTAGATTGCACGGTGCCACATGTGCCAATTCCACAATCAAAGAGGTGACTAAAAAGTGGCACACTTGTGTAATAATTGTCCACGTACAAGTGGTACCCCTTTCCGAATAAGGGTGACACTAAGTCTCACACAATCTTACCAGCACTCCCTATGTAGTCTGGGCAGTTCTCAGGCTCCACGTGACTATCTCTTCCCTCGTAAACCATAAAACTATATGTATAGCCCATTGCCCTTTCGCAGAGCTTATACATCTTGACCTCATATCTGGCACACTTGCTGGGAAGATACTGTTTGATGGATAAGCGGCCAGAAAACTTAATCAGGGACTCATCAACGCAGACAACTTGATCGGGAGTAAACAAGGCTGCAAAATGTTGGTTGAAGTGGTTTACGAGGGGCCGAATTTTGTGGAGCCGATCGTAGAATTCATTGTCATTGAAATGCATGAACCACAAGATCTGCTTGTAGTAGTGGTGGTCTCCCAATACGGATTGGCAAATTCAGCAGGCAGGGCACTATGGCCTAGACAGGCCTGTGTTTGTCTTCTTGCTGGCTGCGAGACTCTACTTGTGCTAGCCATCTCACCAACTTGAACTGCACTTATGGGACTCGCCACATCACCAAGTGTTACTGCAGTGCTGGATGTACGACCAGGATGTACTAGCCGCTGGTGCTTGCCAGTTCACCAGAAGGATAAGCGGCACTAGTACTGGCTCTCTGCTCCATATGAGAGCCCTGCGGTTCTTGCATCTCACACAACAGCAGAAGAATGGGGTTGGGTATGTCTGACCTTGACAGGGACCACTACTCCGTTGTCAGAGCCAGTTTGTATTCTGAATCCTGAATCTGACAGATGGGTGACTTCCTCTTCACTCTGTACCTCAGGCTCAGAAACGTGTAGGCCTCTTCACTAGTGTACCTTCGATTGGACATTTTGACCTCTAAATTTACTGGTACACTAGTGCGACTCACAGGAAAAAAGAGCATCTGACTGCTTCAATCGCTATCCCTAGACCTATCTGGGCCTACTACTTAGTACCCTAACACTGATTATTGTCACAAATGACACCAGTACAGTGATCATGAAAAATATGAACACTGACTGGGTGACACTGTGACAGGGAATGAAGGGGTTAACTGGGGGGGATCAGGGGGTGATCGGGGGTTGACAAGTGTACATACGTGTACTGTGTCAGTGTAGTAATGGTGCAACTTACTGTGAGAGTCTTCTCTCCTCTCACTGGAACGAAAATAGTTCCACGAGGGGAGATGACATCACTTCCCCTGCCTGTGTTTACACTTACACAGGCAGGGAAATAATTTCATTCGCCAGAACCAATCACCAGGTCCAGGCCAGAAATCATTGGCCTGGGCCTGGAAACTGGTTCTGAAGCGAATCCGATCGTTGCGGCTGCCGTATAGTAACGTTGCTCCGCCCAGCCGAGCCAACCTGCCGCAGTACAACTGTGGCGGCTGGTTCAAAACTGGTTAAGTTGGCCATACACTAGTATTTTTTGTTTGAAGATTTTTAAGAACATTTGTTCAGTTTTCTAATTGTTAGTAAGGATGAGCTCAGGCATGTTCAGACATGATTCTGAACATGCCTGATGTATCACAGTGGGAAAAGGTTAAATCTGGTGGGCAATCATAGGGCAGGAGGCATTCCCTGCCCCACAGCCACACATATACACACCCCTGGCATACATGCAGCTGCGGGGTGGGGTATGCCTCCTGCACCTATGATTGGCTGTCTGCTTTTACAGCTTCCTGATGGGATAGCTCAGATGGCTTCAGACTCGTATCTGAACATTCTTGAGCTTATTCCCAATCATTAGAGATGGGCTTGGACGCTAATCACCGGCAGTGAGACATTTGCCGATCCGCAGCTGCACAGATCGGGAAATGTCTCACTACCTGTGATCAGCTGTGTGCAGTGTCGGCTTCCATGGTGGGATTGGGCAGGTGGGATCCGAACACGCCCAAGCCCATTCCTACTGATCATTAGTGGGATCAAATCAGTGTTCATTTTCACCTGCAGTGACTAGTGATATGGCCAGTGAGCAGCTTTATCCAATATTTAACATAAATGAGAGTAACACAATTCTGCCAAATAAGTGTGAATGCACAATTATACAGTAAAATCATATAAATAAAACAAAAAAATTGGATTATATCAAGCATTATAAAATACACATGGATATTTCTATCCCTGTGTTAGTGTTTGGATGACTGGTGGTGCCAAGATTTCTTTGATGTTTATTTCCTTGTCTTTCCTGTAATCTTTGATTTAGCATTGAAGCCATCTGGTATTTATATGGAAAAGCCAAGATTTTCCTATACAACACTTTTTGCTGCAGACAAAACATACATAAGTGAGCCGAAGGGTTGTTTTCAGTATCTATTTTTTTCTAATCTGAAGACAGCATCCTATATTTAACACAAAAAAAAGCAAAAGAGGATATGTTTTGTTCCTTAGGGCTGTTTAACACTATATTAAGCAACAAACAAAAACTATGCTATTTTTTGTTCCTTATCAGAGGATAATATAAAGCTGTTGTAGCAACGTAACCACAAATATACAGGTATTTTCATAAAATTCACTTGACAACTCCATGGCAGCATGTCATAACTTCATCCGAACATGTATGAAAATTTTCAGGACACTCGATGACTTGATGAATGTCGTTCAAAAATCGGTTCGTTAAAATTTAATTTGCCTTTATATGTGTAGCACTGACCCCCGAAGGAGCTGCTGGTTTTATTGGGCTTACCGTTACCTTCTTCACCTCGTCTCCGTCTAGGGTTCCCGTGGTAGATGGAGAAAGCATGAGGAGAGAAGAAGAGAGCTGATAACCGGCTTCTCTAAAAGGGACATGTACACTGATAATCAGGGCACTGATTATTAATGTCCTGATTATCAGTGCAGTCCAAACAGTGCCCACCGGTGCTGCCAATATGTGCCCATAAGTGCTGCCAGTCAGTGCCCATCAGTGCCTCCTCATCAGTGTCACCTATTAGTGTCACCTACCAGTGCCCATCAGTGCCCCCTATCAGTGCCGCCTATCGGTGCTGCCTATCAGTGATCATCAGTGCCCACCAGTACCACTGCATCATTGCCCAGCAGTGCAACCTATCAGTGCCCATCAATACCACTTCATCAGTGCCCATCAGTGCAGCCTCATCAGAGCACATCAGTGAAGGAGAAAAATTACCTGTTTCCAAAATTTTATAACAAACTGAAAACGTTTTGGTTTTTATTTCAAAATCTTCGGTCTTTTGTGTGAAAAAAAAGTGATACAAATTTAATTTGGGTATAATGTTGCATGACCGCGCAATTGTTATTCAAAGTGCGAAAACACTGAAAGATGATAATTGGCCTGGACAGGAAGGGGGTAAAAGTGCCCAGTAGGCAGTTGGTTAAAACCAGGCATGATATAAGTTTTTTATTTTGGGATTAATGATTCAGGTTAATTTGACACATTTGTGTTGTATTGCATTTTTATCTGTGTTTTTACTGTGCGTTGTCATGCATTTGCATGTCTTAACAACAAATGCTGATAGGCATTCTAGTTATGTTTTCAACAGAGTTGTATTTGAATGGGTGGGGACAGAATTGTGCTTTATTTCTGGGTAGTGCCATATCATGAGGGCTAATGCGTATACCCATTGCGGACTCTATTTTTTAAAAATGCATATTCCTTGGACTTTCGACTAATCAATTCACATGGTGTCTGTGGTGTTCACCCCAAACAAGTATAAAGCTAATAAAAGATAATTTAGTAACGCACATATATATAGTTTGTGCACAATTTCCTCTAGATTTACCAACAACTAGTAGAACTACAGTATATGTGGGGTACCCCATAATTAAGGATGGTATCTAGGACAGCTGTGATGGCACAGAGCCTATTTGACTCATTGCCATAGTGGTTACTGTGATGATACGTGAGGCCAGACCACTGCCCTTCTCACCAACTGGTAATAAAATACTGGACAACCTCACCCCATGCTGGCACTTACGCTACAATGACACTCTAAGCTGCGCCCTGCACAAAGATTATCCAGGTTGCAGGATCAAAATCTAAGTGCCAACAGACTGAGAGTTATTGTCACTGCGTTAATTAAAGCAATTAAGCCTTTAAACTGCCACCACCTGTTTTACCAAAAAGCAGGAAAATTTGACAAGCTTAGCAATAACAGTTATGAAAAATAAACATCTGTACACACGCTGTCACCACAGACAGGTGTTTTTAGAGAGTTATACTATAGTAACTCTCTTCAAGAGACATGGATTCTTTTAGTTTGTGTTAGCACATTAGAGATAGTTTTAACACTTTTCCCTTGCTTCCCAATAACGTCTACTAGGGGTGTTTGGGCTCAAAATGCTACCCAATAACCGATGAAGGCCAATATGACTTTATTCTGGCTATACTGTCATAAGGGCCAGCGCTCCTGTTTAAATCGCGCAGAAAAACGCATGAGACTGTTGGCGGAATTAGGGAGATTTAAATCACAGATTATTTTTTTACAGGAAACACACTTTAAAAAAAATAAAATACCCAAAATGGGTAACCGGAAATTTCCCATAGTGTATCATAGTGCCTCACAGACATCGAAAGCAAGCGGGGTGTCCATTATTATAGCGAAACAGATACCATGGAAAGAGGTCAAAGTAATCACAGATGATGAAGGGCGCCTTCTCATTGTGAAAGGAGAAATAGGGGAACAAAAGATAACCCTAGTGAGTATATATTTACCAAATGCAGACCAAATAAGAGTACTGGAGAAATATCTAAACTTAATATACCAAAATAAAGAAGGGGTCCTAATAATAGGAGGGGACTTAAATATGGTATTAGAGCCCACGTTAGACTCCTCAAAGGGAACCTCACATTTATCCTATATAAAACTCAGAAAAGCAAAAGAGATGCTACAGGAATTACAATTAGTGGATAGTTGGAGAATTCGGAACACACATGAGAGGGACTATACATTCTTTTCAACAAGACACAAGACATATACCAGAATCGACTATGTTTTTATATCTCAGAATGCCCTCCCAAGTGTATTGGATGCGTCAATAGGATCCTTCACATTATCAGACCATGCGCCAACTCATTGTGAAATAGAATGGGGAGAGAAAGGGACACGGGAATGGCACTGGAAGATCAATGAAACACTTTTAAAGGATTTAACAATCAAGGAAAAAATCGCACATGAGATAGAACTATATTTTCAAGAGAATAAATCAGATGAAATAGCACCTCTGTGTGTATGGGAAACACATAAATGTGTCATTAGAGGCGCCCTAATATCACTGGCGGCATATAGAAAACGCTCTCTGAGTGCCAAGCTGGACCGTCTGCTAGAGGAGATACGAGTCCTTGAAAAGGCTCATAAAAAAACTGTAGCAATACAAACAGAAGAAAAATTGACATGCCTTCGGGATGAATTAAATCTACTATTAATGGATAAAGCAAAAGTAAAGGTAGCCTATGGTAGGCGAGTATTCTATGAATATGGAAACAAACCTAGCAGGATGCTGGCAAACGCGCTCAGAGAGACAAAAGCGCGAAACCATATTGAGTGCATAAAAACAGCAGGGGATAGACTGGTCAACTCATCACAAGATATTGCGAAAGAGTTTAGAAATTTCTACAGTAATCTATATCAAATTGAGAGTAATGTAACAGAAGAAAGACTAAAAGGAAAAAGGGCAAGGGCAGAGGAATACATAGAAGCAGCAGGGATGCCTAAGATAGGAAAGGAAGAAGCAGATGAGATAGATGGTCCAATCACAATAGAAGAATTTACAGAAGCCCTTAAAACAATGAAGAGTGGTAAGGCACCAGGACCAGACGGATACACCCTGCTCTATTATAAGACATTTGCAGAAAAATTAGCACCAGAATTCATCGCTGCATTTAATTCAATCAGGGCAGGGGCAAGGATGCCAGAAGAGACATTAATGGCACATATCACAGTAATCCCTAAAGAAGGGAAAGACCCAGCACAATGCGCTAGTTACCGCCCAATCTCTTTATTAAATGTGGATCTAAAGATCCTGACAAAAATATTGGCAACTAGATTAATGCCACATATCCCAAATATAGTAAATCCAGATCAAGTGGGATTTACCCTGGAAAGGGAAGGTAGAGAAAATACGCAAAGAGTCCTAAGTGCAATATATGCAGCGCAATGCTATAAAAGACCTATGGTACTGATTTCTGCAGACGCAGAAAAAGCCTTTGACAGGGTGGACTGGACATTCCTGGAAGTAACATTGCATCATATAGGATTGGGGAACGGGATGATAAGATGGATCAAAAGCCTGTACTCTAAGCCAAGAGCACGGGTTAAAATAAACGACATAATATCAGAACCCTTCCCTATATACAATGGAACAAGGCAGGGATGTCCACTCTCGCCCATTATATTCATTCTGACATTAGAACCCTTCCTGAGAACCATACGTGCTAGTCCAGACATTAAAGGTATAGCAACCCAAGGAAAAGAACAGAAACTCGCTGCATATGCGGATGACCTGTTATTCTTTATTACCTCCCCAACCATATCCCTCCCCTCACTGTTAGCAGAGATACGCAAATACGGTGAGGTGTCCAACTTCAAGATTAACCATGCTAAATCTGAGGCAATGGGAATAGGAATAAATGAAGTACTCCAAAAACAACTAACTAAACATTTCATTTTTAAATGGACGGACTCCCACATAAATTATTTGGGGACTAAAATAACAAAGAAACTAGAGAAAATGTTTGAATTAAATTTCCCACCCCTAATGCGACAAATAAAAGCAGACTTCCAGCGGTGGGACAAGGAAATATTTACATGGTTTGGTAGAATCAATATCATTAAAATGAATACTATGCCTAGACTGATATACCTACTTCAAGCACTACCAATCAAGATCCCAGTAGGATTCCTAAGAGAGATGAGAACGAGATTCCTAAATTTTATATGGGCAGGGAAACCGGCAAGAATCAGGAGGGATATCTTGGTGCAATCTAAAGATAGAGGAGGAGTGGGATTCCCAGACCCAGTGAACTATTATGAAGCAGTACACTTAGCAAGAGTAATGGAGTGGTGTACAGTGAAAAGAGACAAACCATGGTTATGTATGGAACAAGCGATAACTGGTATACCCTTAGAAGGGATTATGTGGATAGTGGATACAGAAATGCCTCAGCAGATAAAAAAACACCCCACAATAGGGGCGACAATTCAAGTGGTAAAAAGGGTATTTAGGAAAACGGAAATATCCAAGTCCCCAAGTCCGATGACCCCAATCCTGGGTACACCTAGCTTTGAGCCAGGCCTAGTAGAGGTAGAGTTTAGGAATCTTAGGAGAAGAGGGGTAAGTAGGTTAAAAGATTTCACGAGAGAGAACAGAGTGATGACGGGAGAGGAGGTAGACTCAGAATTTTCAGGAGAAATTAATTTCTTCAGGAGACTACAACTCAAGGCATATCTCAGAGTAATAAAAATGCAAATGACAGAAATAAGGACAACGTCTAAATTCGAACAGCTATGCTTGAGAGAGGAACCAGGGAAACACGGGCTATCAATTATGCACTCCTTATTGGTAGAAGGTAAGGCTCCACAAGAGCTAACATATATACAGGCATGGGAAAGAGACCTGGGGACAACGTTTCCGGAACCACAGAAACTTAAAATATGCCACCTCACACATAAGACATCAAGATCATCAAAATATCAAGAATGTGGATATAAAATATTGACAAGGTGGTATAGAACACCCTCAGCGTTAAATCGGATATACCCACAGTTAGAAAATACGTGCTGGAGATGTCAAAGGGAAGAGGGAACTATGATACACATATTTTGGGAATGCCCCGGAATTAAAGAATTCTGGAAGATGGTAAGGGAAACAGTGGAAGAAATTATGGAAGTAACATTGGGAGAGAATCCAGCAGTATATTTGCTACACGATACTCGATTATCTAGGGGAGAATATAAAAACTCATTACTGGGACATCTGTTGAATGCCGCCAAGGCGTGCATACCGAGCTTATGGAAAAAAACTATAGCCCCGACGAAAGCACAATGGTTAGCGAAAATATCAGAAATCCAATTAATGGAAAAACTTACCATGAAGTTAAGAGAACAAGAAGATAGATACCAGGAGACATGGACACCATATATGATATATAGGGAACAAAACCGCCAATAGCCTCATGGGGAGAAAGAGGGGAAACAAAGGTGGGGGTTCGGGGAGGGGGGGGGCAGTGCCAGAGGGGGAGGACGTCTGCCCGTCCTGTCCGGGAGGGAAGGGGAGAGAGATGTTCTTTTTTTTTTTTTTTTTTTTCTCGTTTATCTCCTTTTTGTCGGTCTTTTTTTTTTTTTTTTTTTTTTTTTTTTTTTTTTTTTTGATCCTCGCCCCCAGCCCCCACCTCCGAGAGAGGAATGGAGGAGGGATGGGGGAGAGATAAAAGGGGAGGTAAAATTACAGGAGCAGAGGAAAGGTGAACTGAAGATCTCTCGTTGCCTGTTTTCCATTTTTTTTTTTTTTTTTTTTTTTTTCTCTTCTTTTATCTCTCTATATTATTGTCAAGAGTTGCTGACAGTATGGATGAGGAGAATAGAGGATAATGTAGAGGAGTGTAAATATCGGTAGGGCGATATGAATTTGAATGGGAAGGGGGTAATTGGGAAATATGATTTTCAAGTTGTGTAACTGTAAAACATGCACCTGTAAAATGAAAATAAAGAATTTATAAAAAAATAAGGGCCAGCGCTCCCACTAGGCAAACTAGGCAGCAGCCTAGGGTGCACTGCTGCCTAGGGGGCGCAGCCACAGCCACTGACTTCCCCACAAGCCTGGAAACACAAGGGGCCCTACACAGGGATGGGACACTGACTGATTCTCCAGAGAAAGCAGCAGCTGTGGGGGATATCCATCACGGCTGCTGCTGAGGAGGTCAGCAGCAGCTCAGCCTGTGAGGAGGGCGATGGCGGAGGATCCCCATGACTAATCTCCAGGGGTGGAGTGAAATGTGTTGGGGGCGAGGCCGAGGTTGCCACTCCATTCATTGCAGTAGGACATCATAGATAGACTTCCAGGGGTTACCCTTCCTTTTTTTGAGCAATAACGGAGGAGGCGGGCACAAGGACAGCTGGGGAAGCGAAGGAGGTAGGCACAGCTGGGGAGCCGGAGGAGGTGTGCACCATGTCTCCGGACATAGGAGAAATTCTGCTTCCCCGGTGAGTCCGCTCTGACCCTGTTGGTGCCGGGGGGAGGGGGGTTGGTGTTAGTCTTGCCTAGGGCACGAAATAGTCCAGCATTAGCCCTGACAGAGAGGCCTGGAGCGAGAGGATTGGAAAGGAACTAGCAGAGGGCTGGCATGACAGGAGTGATAAGGGAACAGCAAGGGTTAAAGAAAGTTTATGCAGAAGAA
>CM053038.1:141147029-141228597 GCA_028564925.1 Lithobates sylvaticus | reverse complement strand
AGAGTTCTTATCCATTGTAATGGGGAATACTCAGTGGTTGTTGAAGATGAAGCCTTGAATCTTCAGCTAGCTCCTTAGAAGGGCCCAGTATGTCCTGGCAAATGTGTTAAAAGGTAATCCTTTCAGAAGAATGAAACAACTGATGCAAAGGGGTCCTCTTACAGGGAATGATGAAGTGAGTTAAGTAAAGGGGTCTGCGTGCAGTGTCCCACTTTGAAGGGGTTTGCATAAGATGGGCAAGTGCCCGTTAACCAATCCAGCGGCACCAAGTGCCAAAGGAAATATGTCCCGGAACAGGCTCTTGCAGGTTGCCTGACTGGTTACCTGGTGCCCAAAAACGTCTGTACAGATGCGCCTGGAGATGACCCGGGATCCCGTAGCTGGTAAGATGTCTTTGACCACCCGTGGAGCTGCTGGTGGTGGGAAAATGGTCACACTGCCCTGGAGGAAGAGTCTTCTACTTCTGTGTCCAGTCCCTCTGCTTCATGTTCTCCTCTGTTTTCTCTTCGCAGCCTCATGGTTTCCCCCTCCTCCTTCCTGCCAGCTCCCTCTCGGCATACTGGGGCTCATAGTCTGCCCCCTGATTTGAAATGGAGATGCCTGTAGCCGGGACTACGTGTCCCATAATTCGTTGCTCTTGCAGTCCTTCTGGAGCTGATTGGTCCTCCCCCTCGTCCAATGGGGAGAGGAACAGAGTGGGTGGCTTGCTGGTTCTGTCCCAATCTCGCATACAGTGTGAGGAGGAGAGGGGGGGAGAGGAATGCCCTGCAGCCGTAACAGACTGTTTCTATGTCCCTGTCAACGCTGCTGCCTGTGTGTCGGGTGGCAGCAACGACTGACTGAATTAGCGGGGAACTACACAGATAAACTCCATGCTATTCTCTAAAATGTAACTGTCAATTAATAGGCATTCATCCCTCAGGTAAACATATACTCAATCATTTAAAATATGCTGTATTCTCTATTTCAATAAATAACGCAGATTAGCATTTGGCGCATAGCACTGCCTTGAGATCAGTATTCAAGAATAATTTCAGGCATCGGCACGTAATACATTATTACATTGGTCCAGCTTGGAGCAACGTTCCTATGTACTGTATATACCGTGGCTGGTGCCGATGGAAATGACTGAAAACACCTGATGCGTGTTTACATTAGAGGACTGGCAGGCTACCAAGATTATGGTGTAAAAGAAAGAAATAGGAAAGAAGCTGAAATCTCTGTGTTGTGAAATTTAACAATGAATTTCCCCACAGTGCCTACAGCCACATCGTTGAATGAGAACCTCTTGTAAAGTGCTTCTAATGCTAGTAATAGAAGATGTAACTATTTTAGTGTAGCTGGAATCATATTGTACATATTTATTTGCTGGATGAAACCTACTTCACGTAAAGTTCTAAATTAATGTGCAATTCAAAAGGGAGTCTGTCCACAGAAAAGGCTTTCTATCTAATGCAGGCATTGTGTTATCTGCTGTAAAGTAGTTTTTAGGTAAGAAAAATTATGAGCAATTACATCTGGCTGGAGACAAAATAATATTTAAAAGAAGAAAACAACATCATAAAATATACACTCAATAAATAAAGCCCTATAGCCCTTGGACATCGTTCCTTAAATTCCCAAGAGGGGAAGAAAAGAAGGAAGGTGTAGTAGATTTATAAACAATATGTAAAACTGAATGACCTGAAAAATTCAGAAAAGAAATGGTGAGAATTAGATTAAAGTTGTGTAAAATATGAAGGTTTTTTTTTATATGCTGTGTGTGTGTGTATGTATGTATGTATGTATGTATGTATAATATATATATATATACTGTATATCATGGAACTTAAGCCTCGTACACACGGTCTGGTTGTTGGATGACCGAGCTTCTGATTTTTGTCAAAAGGGCGTGTGCCAGGATCTTGTCTTGCATACTAACGGTATGCAAATTGTCGTTTCACAAACACAAACGTAGTAATGTACTACGAGACTATAAAGAGGAAGTTCATTTCTCAAGCACCGCCCTTTGGGCTCCTCCTGCTAATTTCGTGTTAGTAGAAGTTTGGTAAGTGTTGATTCGTGCTTTTCATTTCTTGCTTTTCAGTCCGTTTCTGAGTGGCTGTTCGTCAACTAGCCATGTTGTGTAATCGGAGGAGAGAACATTTGATTATTGGGCTAGGAGTTATTGCTTTGACCCAAGTCCAGTCCAGGAACAGGAGGAGGAGTTCTTGATGCAAAAATTGGTTGCTTAATCGTGACCAATTATGTCATATGCCATTGCTGCCGGAGCTCCAGGAGAATAATCCATATTATAGGAATTGTCTCCGGATGACGGACCCCTGCTTTCACCAACTCTTGGCATTGGTGACCCCTATATTAAGAAGCAGGACACATGTATGAGGCTTTCCATCACTCCAGAGCAAAGGCTCATAGCCACCTTGCGGTACTAGGCGACAGGGAAAAGTCTCCAGGACCTCAAGTTTACTACTGGGATCTCCCCCCAGGCTCTGGGAGTCATTATTCCAGAGACCTGCTCAGCCATCATTCAAGTCCTGCAGAAGGACTATATTAGGGTAAATTGTTACCTTTAAGATCACATTCTATGTATTTATGGTTGCTAATGTATTTTATTTATTTGTTGATTACATAATTATCAATATTATAATATGCTGTGAATATCCTCTTTGTCCTCATGCATACTGTAAGCTTTACCTGCTCCTTTTTTGGCCTACATGCATATTTTCCTTCAATAACCTCCCCAGCATGCTATCCTGGGCTATACACACCTAGCCTGGTAACTTAACAATGTTTTTTGACAGCTACATTTTGGGGCTTACCCTAAACAACCCCTAAAATGTGTATAAATGTTATTGGTGTCCTCAAATTAAGGCAGAGTGCAAGAGGCCATTTTTTTTTTTTTGGCCCAGACTCATTTGAAACCCTCCCTCCCCCCAAAAAACAGATCCAAATATTCTATCTGCTGACTTGGAAAAACCCATACACACTATCCCTCTTTTGTGTTCAAATTTCTGTATAAATCCCCCCAAACCACGTAGTGCAAGGGCCTGCCTGATTACCTACAAATTGAAACTGCTTAAGTTTTTGTCTCTTATTATATTGATTGATTAAATCATAATGTCAAAATGTGCTGCAATTTGGACAGTTTGTATCCAGCTTTTTAGATTATGACACTTCTTACCTGTCCACACCGAACAGTTGCTTTCTTCTAAAGCATATGCTATCACACAGAATAGCTATCCCGTTCAGCCTTCAAGGCTGTGGGTGCTGTTATCTCAACAGCGCTTGACTTTCTTCAAAGTCTAAAAACTATTTCTACATAAATCACAGGTCCCGTTAAAGGAACGATTTCTAAATAGAGGTCACGGTGAGAGAAGATATATATCAAGTCTACTCACCCGACATATAATAATCGATACCGGAACGAGCTCCCAAACTGAAAGGAAATAAATCAAGATTAGGGGTATTCTCTGCTTTGCTTTGGTGTGCCATTCAATACCGGAACCAAATCTGGGAGATTTGCCCTTTGAGATAAAGAAACATATACACAGCAGGTTTCTCTCCGAGCAAATCTAATCTTTATTCTTGGGTGTGAATATATAAAGGGGCTTTTACAAAAGACCACCCTTTAACAGATTATCCAATCATATACAGAGACGCACAAGTACAGTCTGACGCCCACAGTGAAACTAATTATTTCTAAAATATCACGTGCTTTACAAGAACATGAAACTCAACAGAAGATTACAGTATTATGGAAAAACGAAACTAGAATAGCAGGACTTGAGCATACTTCACAAAATGGATGTTAGAGACACACAAAATGGAAGCTGACTATAATACAAAGAAGTAGTTAAACTAAATATCCCTTCACCCACCAATTAGGCCTTAACAAACTTATTTCACCCAAAAACATTTCCCCCATGATCCCATGCCTAAAATGTGTGTAGTTCCATCCATTTTTCTAAAGCCTCAAAACACACAGTGTGTCAACATGTGCTATCTCCCATCACAGGGTATCAATGGACGCATAACTAAAGTAGCTCTATGGAAGGGGTTGCACCCCTGAAACGTATCCATTGATACCCCGTGATGGGAGATAGCACATGTTGACACACTGTCTGTTTTGGGGCTTTAGAAAAATAGATGTTTGGAACTACACACATTTTAGGCATTGGATCATGGGGACATTTAATTGGTTCTCTGTGTTCATTTTTCAAGGACACAGAGAAAATAGCAGAATGAGTTTGAAACACCAGAGAATAGCTAAAGATTTCTTTTTATAAAAGGGATCTTAAAGGGAAATTACCTTGTTCTATATTAACAAAAGAAAAGGTAAGAAAAGTAAAGAAGGCAATTGTGACTATAGGTTTGTACAAGACCTAAGGGCCATCAATAGCCTAGTGGGACCGATTGCCCCAAAAGTGCCTGATGTGCCATCAATATTTACCGCCATACATTACGATGCAGAGTATTTTATTGTGATTGATTTATTGAACGCATTTTTATTTCTGTCCCTGTGGATGAGGAGGCACAACCAATCTTTGCTTTATGTTTTTTTTTTTTTAAAACCGCCAACTAACATGGTGCAGAATGCCCTAGGGCTATATAGACTCCCTTGTAGCCTATTCCAAACTACTCTCAGAGCTTGGATACCAGGATATTGTTCATCCCTGCTGCAGTATGTGGATGATTTCCTCGTCTGCAGTTCTACTCGGGTGGCCGCCCTGGAGGATGGGAGGGATCTTTTGAAATGTATTTTTGAAAGTGGTCACAAAGTGTCAAAGAAAAATTGCAATGGTGTCAGAAAAGGTTGAATATTTTGGTTTTGTACTCTCAAAAGGAGAAAGGAAAGTCAATCACAGAAGAGCTATGGCTCTTGTGGGTCTGCCCCGCCCACTTGCTAAGAAAGACATGTTCACCTTTCTTGGTAATTATGATTGGTTACTGCCGCCAATGAGTACCTGACTGTTCCTACTACAATCTCCTGAGACAAGCCACAGGTTTACACATGCCAGATTGTATAAAATGGTCAAATGAAATGTGCAATGCTTTTGTGTATTTGAAAAATGGTATGGTAATGGCTCCAGGGCTCGGCCTCCCTAACTAGGAAAAATGTTTAATTTGTTTGCAAGAAAAAATGTTTCATTTGTTTGCAAGGGAAAATTGTAAGGACGTGTCAGGTGTCCTCGCTCAGGAGCATGGAGGCAAGTTGCGCCCTATTATTATTTTTTTCAAAGATGGTTCCGGTGCAGGTTCAAGGCATGCCTGTGTGTCTCAGAGGCATCCTATTCGATGATGGTTTTGAGATGGCCACTTCTTTCACTCTGGGGCACGACACTACACTTCACACCACCCACAATGTATACAAAATGTACATACGCAGCACATGTCTGCTCATAGGTTGAGCGGCTATGAGTTGATCTTGATGTCCAATCAAAAATTGCACATCAAATATGCTTCTCCCACTTCAGGACCAGCACCAATACAAATGCCCTTTTAGGAATAAAAAGGAGAGCAGAATGAGGTTGTGCCACAACATGATTGCATAGACCTCATTCACCAAGACACATCACCCACAACACTGCAGAGCATACACAGGCCAACAAACAGATAGCCAAGGGAGAATAGCTCTGGCTGATTAGCTGCTAAATAAGCTGCTACTTCACAAAATGCACAGATCCAAATGCCCATGTTAGTACCAGAATTGTTGTTTTCTTTTTGTTTTTTGGATCAGGTTCTTTCAGATTTGCAGGTATGGCAAACGAAGCTGATCTCAGAGGTTGGGACAAAATAGGTGTGCAGAAAGATCCAAAGACTGGACTTCTCTGCAAAGAGGGGAAGCCATGTATACCAGTAGCTAGTGCATCACTTTTTGTAGCTAGTGCATCACTCTTTATGCATCATTTTTATTTCCCAGTTCCATGGAATAGGTCACAGAGGCTGGAAAGCCACGTGTGAACTATTGGAGAAAGACTTTTACATTACAGAACTTTCCTGGCCAATTTTATGTAGCAAGATGCATCACATGTATCAGGAACAACCCACACAAGGCCGAACATGAACACCTGATATATCCAACAACCCCTTTTACACATTTGCAGATTGACTTCACACACATGCCCAAACTAGGCAAAAGACAGGAATATTTTTTGGAAATTGTGGACAAGTTCTCAAGTTGAGTTGAACTTTTTGTCAGCACAAAAGAAGATGCACAAACAGTAGTGAGGATCCTCGTTCAGGAAATCATTCCTCGATGGGGATGCCCACTTCTTATAAACTCAGACAGACAATGGACCTACATTTGTATCAAGGGTCTGCCAGGACTGGGTAAAAACTCTCAAGATAGAACGGAAGTTTCACATTCCCTAACACCCTCAAAGCTCAGGGATAGTAGAAAGAATAAACAGAACAATAAAAAGACAAAATAAGAAAGGCCACAGGAGGAACCTTTGCCAACTGGAAGAAGGTCCTCCCAGCAGTCCTGGCAGAAATAAGAATGACCCTTCCAAGACAACAGTGTATTCACCTTTTGATGTCTTGATGGGTCGATTTTTCCCCACTCCATGGGCCAGAGCACATTTAATGATAGAAAAGGGAGATTTAGACTTATTACAGGAAGAATATGTAAGGTAATTGGTTGAAACATTGTAAACAGTTGAGAGAAACGTTGCTCGCACCTTTTCTTTTTCTTCACAGGAAAATACTCGCCCCTTCAAATTGGGAGACACCTGGTGGTCCATCAGCTGAACAGAAATAAGAAGCAAGAGTATCCCTTTGGACCTCCTACCACAGTGGTTACAGTGACCAGAACAGCCATCCTAGTGGAAAAATTGCCAGTCCTGGATCCATGCCAACAGAGTAAAAAAAGGTTGCTCAAAGCCCCAAGAGCAAGAAGGAGATCTTTGATACAGGAGGCCCTCAAGCAGAAGTCCAAGCAGATGAAGGAGTTCCTGGGAAAGCAGGTCCGGCCAGAGAAGATGACCTTGCTTACTTCACCACAGACTTCTGACAAGGCATTCTGCCCACTAATCCTGATCTCTCTGACAGTGTTCCTACCCACCTGGATCACCACTAACTGTATCTACCACCCTGTAGATTTGGGTGCAATTAAAAGTATCTGTGGGAACACACACACACACAAGAACATTATATTGACACAAGCTAGAACCAAGAGAGAGATTGGAGATAGTTTTACTGATAAGATGCTTTTGCTAAAATTTAAGTATGCTTATGCTAAAAAAATCAGGGTATGAAGAATGTTGAATATGTAGCATATTAAGCGCTGTGCAAACGGTTATATAAATCCTGTATAATAATAATAATAATATTACATCCTAGTACTGCCCGAATTGCCCTTTTGGCTGTACCTTTAAATGTTTCCTCCTTTCTCAGTGAGACTCCTCCTGTATTCTTGACTAACATATCCACTCTGTACATAAACAACATTGTTACCTTTACAATAGCAGGTAGAAGTCATTCCCCTGTTTGGTGTTTTAATTTAGGGAATGAGACACAGACTAACCCCTCTTTCTGCAGCAGGTCAATATTTAATATCTCCATGTGCGAATCCGGAGTCTCTGCCCCTGCCTGCTCACTGTTTCAAGTAACTGACCCAGGGTTAAACTGTACTTTGCATAATTTTTCTTTTTCTCTAAAAATGTAGGTGAAATATTACACTAATTTATAAATCGCAACACAGGACAAGTACACTCATGAGTTTGTCGCTAAGAGACCTTTTGCACTGGGACAAAGTATCCATGTATGTTGTAGGAAAGTGTGTTATCCCTGGGTGCCCCTCCATGTTAAGGGATGGTGTTACCTTGTATCCTTGTTATCTGTCATGGGAATGGTAGGGGATTATAAAAGGGGACATCCACTAGAGGCCAGCTCCAGCAGGAAGCTAGGGACATTGCTAAAACATGGAGCCCATTTGCCAATGCAGGATTTGGGCTTGGAGGTATATTCTTATGGTTAAAAGACATTGTCCTTGTTATGGTATTTATCCTTGCCCTGATTCTTTACCTCTGTTTTAAATGTTGCACTTACATAATTGCGCACCTTCGATCTCCTGATAAGGTTCTATCTCACATGACATACATGAAGAGTCATCAGGCAATCTATGCCACAGCCCCAAAGAAGTATTAAAGCACAACATAGAATGTAGAGATCATCTTATATGATCTAAGACGGGATTGAAGGGATATTTAGTTTAACTACTTCTTTGTATTATAGTCAGCTTCCATTTTGTGATTTATTTCCTTTCAGTGGGCACCTTCCAATTTTGGGTTTTAGATTCTAAAAAACAGATAAACATTACAATTCACATTAGTTAGGGCAGTGTTTCCCAACTCTCCTCCTCAAGATGCAAACCCAGGTCATGTTTTCTTGATTTCTTGAATTTGGCACAGGTGATGTTGTCATTTTCACTGTTAGTAATTCACAAAGTCGTTTATAGACTAAGGAAAATCTAGAAAACAGGACCTGGTGGTGCAGCTAGATGAGTGGAGAAACACTGTTTTTGAGTTCTGTCCCTAAACTTTCACATTTTAAAGTCATAAAAACATGGTAATTAGTAAGGGCAAACAGGAGCCAACAAGTGGAACAATAAACTTTAGACCAGGCAAGAGGAAATTGGAATTTGGCAAGCATGTCCACAAAATCTCTGATTCTTCGCTGTAAAGCAGTTGCAGTCTCCTTGATTTGCTCCAGTTCCTTCAAACACTGCAACATATCTGCACTCATTCTGCCAATAGTACAATGTGGAAGATCATAACCTAGTAAGAAAGGTATAAAGTATTAAGGGAACGATGATTAAGTGGCTGATGCCCTACATAGTGAGTTATGGTCAAGTTACTAGTCAAATTAAGGAAATAACCTTGGCCCTGGTGCCTGGGTCTCCCAAACTCAGGTACCTAGCAACATTGCCAGCTCCTTCCACCTCTTCCTTCTCCATGCTAATGTTAAGGCACTACATACTTTGCTAATGTGTGGAGTGGGTGTTTGGTTTGGACATCTAAACACTCGACATGTATACACATTTGAAGAAATATTCCAAGAATACTTACTTGTGCAAACAAGAGGCTCCCGAATACTGCCTTCCTCTTCTTCTGGTTTGCTTTGGCCTTCACTGTGACTCGCGTCAGGGCAGTGGCGTAGCATGGGGGGGGGGGGCAAAATATAGAGGGGCGCAGTGGCAGGCAACAGGTTACCTGCAGCTCTTCTCCTGCACTGTGCAGTCTAGGAGACTGTGAGCTCTTCAGCTTCGCTATGAGGAAGAAGTTGCGGTGCAGTCCAGGCTTAAGCCCCATACACACTATCAGATTATCTGCAGACTTTTGTCTTCAGACTTACCAAAACCATATAGTGCAAGGGCCTACCTGATTGCATACAAATTGAAAATCTTAAGGTTTGACCTCATATTATATGGTTTTGGTAAATCTGAAGACAAAAGTCTGCAGATAATCTAATAGTGTGTATGGGGTCTTAGGCTCCAGCGGTGAAACTGACACAGCAGTAAGTAAATGAACACTGAAGACCACCCATGATGATTCCAGGGATTGTGACCATGCGGAGAGGCGACTCATGAGGCATCCTCTCCATTACAAGCCACTCCCCACACACTAGGTCCAGGATCCCAGCCCGGACTTCCGACCACCGCCGAGTCCTGCCTGTGCCTGTCAGTGCTCTCCTACCTCTACACCCCAAAGTTTTGAGGCACTGAGGATGCCCTCCTACCCCTCCACCCAAAAGTTTTGAGGAACTGAGGATGCCCTCCTAACTCTCCACCCCAAGGTATTAAGGAACTGAAGATGCCCTCCTACCTCTCCACGCTAAGGTATTGAGGCACTAAGGATGCCCTCCTACCCCCTCCACCCCAAAGTACTGAGGCACTGAGGATGCCCTCCTAACTCTCCACCCCAAGGTATTAGGGGCCGAGGATGCCCTCCTACCTCTCCCCGCTAAGGTATTGAGGCACTGAGGATGCCCTCCTACCTCTCCACCCCAATGTATTGAGGAACTGAGGATGCCCTCTTAACTCTCCGCCCCAAGGTATTAAGGAACTGAGGATGTCCTCCTACCTCTCCACCCTAAAGTATTGAGGCACGGAGGATGCCCTCCTAACTCTCCACCCCAAGGTATTAAGGAACCGAGGATGCCCTCCTACCTATCCACGCTAAGATATCGAGGCACTGAGGATGCCCTCCTACCCCTCCAACCCAAAGTATTGAGACACTGAGAATGCCCTCATGGATGATGAGTACTGGACAGATATTTGGGATGCTCTATTTAAACGACTGGTCTCCCTTAGAGACAGGAACATTCAATTTAGAATCATCTGGTTACAGGTGACACAGCAAGAGACAATCCGCATCTGGTGGCAGTCAACATGGTAAGTGACGTGACAAATGACAATCCGCATCTGGTGGCAGGGGGCGTGACAAGCTGCATCTGGTGGCAGGTGATGTGGCAAGTGACAAGCTGCATCTGGTGACAAGTGATAAGCTTCATCTGGTGGCAGGCGACATGGCAAGTTACAAGCTGCATCTGGTGGTAGGCGACGTAGCAAGTGACAAGCTGCATCTAAAGGCAGGCGACGTGGCAAGTGACAACCTGCATCTGGTGACAAGTGACAAGCTTCATCTGCAGGCGACATGGCAAGTGACAAGCTGCATCTAGTGGCAGGTGACGTGACAAGCTGCATTTGGTGGCAGATGACGTGGCAAGTGACAAGCTGCATCTGGTGGCAGGTGTTGTGGCAAGTGACAAACTGCATCTGGTGACAGGCGACATGGCAAGTGACAAGCTGCATCTGTTGACAAGTGACAAGCTGCATCTGGTGGCAGACGGCATGGCAAGTGACAAGCTGCATCTGTTGATAAGCTGCATCTGGTGGCAGATGACGTAGCAAGTGATAAGCTGCCTCTGGTGGCAGGTGTTGTGGCAAGTGACCAGTGATGTAAGTAACTCAGTTAAAATAAACAGAGTTACTTAACGCAGTTACTTTAGAGGGTAACAAGTAATCTAACTGGTTACTCTTCCCCTCATGGTAACTCAGTTCCCATTACTTGGGCGGCGTTACCTCAATTACATCTACCGCTCGGGAGGCCCGCCGTGGCCGCGCTGCCTGGCCGTTCGTCCTGCCGCAGGGAGGGGGGCTTTCTCCCGCTGAGCTGAGAAGAGGCTAATGCCGCGTACACACGGTTGGAATTCTCGTCGGAAAAAGCTCTGATGGTTTTCCTGTCGGAATTCCGACGGGATTTCGCTCAAACTGTCTTGCCTACACACGGTCACACCAAATTCCGACGGTCAGTAACACAGCGGCATTAAACATGTTCGACAGCACTATAAAAGGGAAGTTTAATGCTTCCGAGCATGCGTCGAATTGTTTCCGAGCATGCATCGGAATTTTGCGTGTCGGAATTGCATACACACGATCGGAAAATCCGATAGAAAGGTTTTCCGTCTGGATTGAGAACCTGTTCTCAATTTTTTTAAGTCTGTCGGAAATTCCGACAAAAAAAGACCGATGGGCATACACACGGTCGGAAAATCAGATGAAAAGCTCCCATCGGACTGTTTCCATCGGAAATTCCGACCGTGTGTACGCGGCATAAGACTCAGAGAGACTGTCTGGACCTATAGAGAGAGAGAATGTAGGGAGGCGGGGCGGACACTGAAAAATGAAGTCAGCTGACACCAATCGAGTGAAGGGGAGGGTCTCTCTCTCTCTCCCCATGAGGAAAGGCATCCCTGGAGGCATTTAAGTAAGTGACTGTCTGACGATTCGAATTGCAGTGCAATCGATCCATCCCAAGTCCTCCACCACCTCTGCTTCTTACTGATCCCATCCCTACCCACCCACCATCACTTCTACAACAGAGGTGATGGGGGGGATAGGGTAGGAATGAGATCAGTGGTGGTGGGGGATGGGATCAGTAAGAGGCAGAGGTGGAGGTGGGAGAGGATGGCACCACCACCACTGCCACCCCCCCCCAAGTACCACCGCTGCCTGCCACCCCCCCAAGTACACCACCGCTGCCACCTCCCCCAAGTACTGTACACCACCACCACTGCCACCCCCCAAGTACACCACCACCGCTGCCACTCCCTCAAGTACCACCGCTGCCACCCCTGTCACAGTTACTTTGCTGAGTAACTAATTACTTTTCCAATGTAGTAACCGAGTTACTAAAGCAATTACTTTTTGGGAGAAGTACCATATTTATCGGCGTATAACACGCACCCCAAGTTTAGGAGGGAATTTTAAGGGAAAAAAAGTTTTAGGAGAGAAGTTTAGGGGAAAAAAAAACTTACATTTAAGCGTCATTTGCAGCTTGCCCAGCGTCATTTGCAGCCTTGCCCAGCGTCATTTGCAGCCTTGCCCAGCGTCATTTGCAGCCTTGCCCAGCGTCATTTGCAGCTTGCCCAGCGTCATTTGCAGCTTGCCCAGCGTCTTTTGTAGCTTGCCCAGCGTCATTTGCAGCTTGCCAGCGTCATTTGTAGCTTGCCCAGTGTCATTTGCAGTTTGCCAGCGTCATTTGCAGCCTTGCTGACGCCGCCGAGACAGACCGTGCATGCACCGCCGAAAAAGACTGAACCCCGGCCGAAAAAGACCAAGCCGACTGTTCGGCTCCGCTCGGAGTCCCACCTCCCTGCTGTTTCGGGAGCGAGCGCAGGGAGGCGGGACTACGAGCGCAGCTAAACAGTCGGCTTCGCTATTTTTCGGCACCGCAACCAATTTTTGTCTTTTTTTGGGGGTATCGGCGTATAACACGCACCCACGACTTTCCCCCGATTTTAAGGGGGGAAAAGGTGCGTGTTATACGCCGATAAATACGGTAATTTGTAACTTAACTAATTACTTTTTTAAAGTAAGATGACCAACACTGCAAATGACAAACTGCATCTGGTGGCAGGTAACGTGGTAAGTGACAAGCTGCATCTGGTGACAGGTGACGTGACAAGCTGCATTTGGTGGCAGATGACGTGGCAAGTGACAAGCTGCATCTCTTGACAAGTGACAAGCTGCATCTGGTGGCAGGCGACATGGCAAGTGACAAGCTGCATCTCTTGACAAGCTGCATCTGGTGGCAGATGACGTGGCAAGTGACAAGCTGCAACTGGTGGCAGGTGTTGTGGCAAGTGACAAGCTGCATCTGGCCGCAGGCGACATGGCAAGTGACAAGCTGTATCTGTTGACAAGTGACAAACTGCATCTGGTGGCAGGTGACAGCAGCAAGTAACACACTCAGGACCACCCCATCTATCATCTTCATCCCCCTGCACTCCTCTGCCAGCTTCCTACCACCCCACCCCTGTCATCTTCATCCCCGGTACCCCTCTGCCAGCAGCTTCCTACCACCTGGCCCCTGTCATCTTCATCCCCCCTGTATTCCACTGACAGCCTACTACCACCCCACCCTGTCATCTTCATCCCCCTGTACTCCCACTGCCAGCTCCCATCCCCCCCAACCCACTATCATCACCCCCCCTGTTCCCCTCTGCCAGCTTCCTACCACCCCACCCCTGTCATCTTCCCCCCCTGTACTCCACTGCCAACTTCCTACCACCCCACCCTGTCATCTTCATCCCCCTGTACCCCTCTGCCAGCTTCCTACCACCCCACATCTGTCCTCTTCATCCCTTCCGCTTGCTTCCTACCACCCCACCTTTGTCATCATCGCCCCCCCCCCCTCCCCCCCCCCCACCCCACCTCTGTCATCTTCATACCACCCCATCCATCATCTTCTTCCCCTGCCAGCTTCCTACCACCCCACCTCTGTCATCTTCATCCCCCTATACCGCTCTGCCAGCTCTCTCTACCACCCCATCCATCATCTTCATCCCCCTGCACCCCTTCTGCCAGCTTCCTTCCACACCACATCTGTCCTCTTCATCCCTCCGCTGTCATCTTCATCCCCTGGTATCCCTCTGCCAGCCTCCTACCACCCGCCTCTGTCATCCTTATCCCCCCTATACCGCTCTGCCAACTTCCTACCACCCCATTCATCATCTTCATCCCCCTGCACCCCTTCTGCCAGCTTCCTTCCACACCACCCCTGTCATCTTCATCCCCTCGGCCAGCTTCCTACTACCCCACCCCTGTCGTCTTCATCTCCTCTGCCAGCTTTCTACCACCCCACCCCTGTCATCTTCCTACCACCCCCCCTGTCATCTTCATCCACCTCCTGTCAACTTCCTACCACCCCACCCCAGCATCATCACCCCCCCCCCACCCCGTACCGCTCTGCCAGCTTCCTACCACCCCTGTCATCTTCCCCCCCGTACTCCACTGCCAGCCTACTACCACCTCACCCTGTCATCTTCATCCCCCCTGTACACCCTCTGCCAGCTTCCTACCATCCAACCCACTATCATAACCCCCCTGTACTCCACTATTCCATTATTATAGGGGAGATAGGATCTCAGTCTCTCACCCCAATTCTGCCATCCTGTCATCCAACCAAGTGTACCCCAACAGTTGCAGCACACACCACAATACTGCCCTACCACCCAGTGATAGGTAATGATTTGCAGTATCAATGCAGTACCAATCAATGAGCGGTAATGATGTGCAGTAACCTCTAGCAACCAATGATTGAGTGGTAATATTGTACAGTAACCTCTAGCAACCAATCAGTGAGTCTTTAGGTTTACATTATTAAAGTTTTTTTTGTTGATAAGTCTATGTGCGTGTTTGTTTTTTGCGATGTTGGGGTGGAGAGCAAAATTTCTAGGGGTGGGGAGCCAGGAAAATGTTTGTCCAGGGTCCAGTCAATATTAAATATGGCCCTGGGTGTCCCCAGGCATGCAGGGTGAGAAGGCTGGCACACACCTGGGTAAAGCCATTGAGGTTCCAACCAGTTCACCCCCCCCCCCCCCCCCCCCCCATCACACTGAGAACATCTTATCAGCTGCAGCCAATGTCAGGCTCTAGTGCTGTCCTAGCCTTCTCCCCACACAGTCTCTGACCATCTGTTGTATCATGTCCGCACAGTCTCTAGCCATCTCTGACCAGAGTCCCCCCCCTCACACTAGAGTTCCCGTTTTAAATGCAGGTTGGAACTCTGCAGACCCTGATGTAAAGGGGAATGCTGTGCAATCTGATATAAGGTGATTTCTGGTCACCAGAGCCCCCTCTTACGTCAGAGTTCCCTTTTACATCAAATTCTTCAGCATTCCCCCTTACATCATGATCGGCAGCACTCCCCTTTACATCAAAGTTCCCCTTGCACTGTAAGGTGTAATCCTGCAGACTCTGATGTAAGGGAGGGTACGCAGTGACGCCACCACATGACGGGCTCCTGTATTTGCCGGCCGGCAGCTTTTTATACTATATGTGCCATATGGACCCTATGTGAACAAGTGGACCCCCAATACTTTACTATTCAGAGTACTGTATGACGTGGATTGGATATCAGTGGAACCAGGAAGAGTCGCAGCTATGTGCCTTTTGTGTCGTAGCAGAGCTTATTTACCTCTGCTTTCTGGTAAGCAGTTAGTGTTTGAGGGTGTCGGGCACTGTGTTCATCACTGCTTGTGTTGCAAGTCACCAAGGTGTTTTTCTCTCAACTCACATCTGGGTGTCAGGATCACCTCCCTTTACTACTGCTTCAACCTGACGATTTCCATGATTATTATTTGGACATTTTAAACAGCTTATTTTGTTCATAATACTGTTCTAGGGATTGGTCACTGTGCTGACAGGGACTGACACCTTCTAGTACCATCAAGGGTCCTTAGGTGCGGTTAAGGTCCTTACTACTGGGGACATTTTATGTAGTGGGGCACATTTAGCCTCCTCATTATTATTATTAATTTTTTTATTTTTTATTATTTTTATTTATTTGTACAATCTGTTTTTATTGGCGCAGCTCCTTTTATATTCTCTAATGTAAGGGGTATGCTGGGTTATATTAACCTGACCTTCATGTAAATGGAGATTTATAGATTTTGACTGTTATAACTTTAACACATTGCTAGTAGCAGCTGCACAAATTTTCTCTATAGTTGTGTGTGTGTAATATATTATCGCTTGAATTATTTTTCCCATTATGGGCGTGCCTAGAGCTGCCTCCACGCTAAGGTATAGAGGCACTGAGGATGCCCTCCTACCCCTCCACCCCAAAGTATTGAGGCACTGAGGATGCCCTCCTACCCCTCTACCCCAAAGTATTGAGGAACTGAGGATGTCCTCCTAACTTTCCACCCCAAGGTATGCCCTCCTACCACCCCAAGGAATGCCCTCCTACCTCTCCAACCATAAGGTATCGAGGCACTGAGGATGCCCTCCAGCCCAAAGTATTGAGGCACTAAGGGTGCCCTCCTACCTCTCCACGCTAAGGTATCGAGGCACTGAGGACGCCCTCCTACCTCTCCACCCCAAAGTATTGAGTCACTGAGGATGCCCTCCTAACTCTCCACTCCAAGGTATTAAGGAACTGAGGATGCCCTCCTACCTCTCCACGCTAAGGTATCGAGGCACTGAGGATGCCCTCCTACCCCTACACCCCAAAGTATTGTGGGACTGAGGATGCCCCCCTACCCCTCCACCCCAAAGTATTGAGGAACTGAGGATGTCCTACCTCTCCACCCCAAGGTATCGAGGTACTGAGGATGCCCTCCTACCCCTTCACCCCAAAGTATTGATGCACTAAGAATGCCCTCCTACCCCTCCACCCCAAAGTATTGAGGCACTGAGGATGCCCTCCTACCCCTCTACCCCAAAGTATTGAGGAACTGAGGATGCCCACCTACCCCTCCACCCCAAAGTATTGAGGCACTGAGGATGCCCTCCTAACTTTCCACCCCAAGGTATGCCCTCCTACCACCCCAAGGAATGCCCTCCTACCTCTCCAACGATAAGGTATCGAGGCACTGAGGATGCCCTCCAGCCCAAAGTATTGAGGCACTAAGGGTGCCATCCTACCTCTCCACGCTAAGGTATCGAGGCACTGAGGATGCCCTCCTACCTCTCCACCCCAAAGTATTGAGTCACTGAGGATGCCCTCCTAACTCTCCACTCCAAGGTATTAAGGAACTGAGGATGCCCTCCTACCTCTCCACGCTAAGGTATCGAGGCACTGAGGATGCCCTCCTACCCCTACACCCCAAAGTATTGAGGAACTGAGGATGTCCTACCTCTCCACCCCAAGGTATCGAGGTACTGAGGATGCCCTCCTACCCCTTCACCCCAAAGTATTCATGCACTAAGGATGCCCTCCTACCCCTCCACCCCAAAGTATTGAGGCACTGAGGATGCCCTCCTAACTTTCCACCCCAAGGTATCGATGTACTGGGGATGCCCTCCTACCCCTCCACCCCAAAGTTCTGAGGCACTGAGGATGCCCTCCTAAATCTCCACTCCAAGGTATTAAGGAACTGAGGATGCCTTCCTACCTCTCCACACTAAGGTATCGAAGCACTGAGGATGCCTTCCTACCCCTCCACCCCAAAGTATTGAGGCACTGAGGATGCCCTCCTAACTCTCCACGATAAGGTATCGAGGCACTGAGGCACTGAGGATGCCCTCATATCTCTGTGTGATGAAACGTCCCTACACTCCGCTTGAGTGCTTTCGTCATATACCACTTCCTCCCAGTCCGAATATAGATATCAGATATTCCAACCGCTCCCAAGCACAAAATAAGATGAGACTTGTTTAGCTGCTGACATGGACTGTTTATTAGAACCAGAATACAGTCTTTTTTATACACTTTTAACACAAGGGGTTAGATAACGAGGTAATGCTGGCTCCTGGATACTCCCCTCTAGCAAACACTTAGCAGACAACTATATAATTAGCATGTTAATTAACACAGCACGGCAGCCCAGGTGACGAGACAATGCGTCTCCGGAGGTCAATGTGATCAGCTCTTTCAATGATCATGTATTGTTCAGAATTAACAACCAAGAATAGACTTTGGGCAAATCCAAGAAAACATCACAATAGCAGAGTTGATGACATCAGCACCTTCTATGAGCCCCAACATTATGAATCAGTCACTATTTATAACATGGCACACAAAGGGTTCCCAGAGTCTGCGTGTCCTGACGGGACATGGACCCGAATCCAAAGTAACACCACCTCAAGGGTCCCAGGCAGATAGCTCACAAAGAGCACTGTACCCCCAAATGCCAGGGCCCATAATCCGTAGGCAAGAGGCTGGCATTCAGTCTCCTCCAAAAGCCTCTGCGTGAGTCTGTCACACTCTCCATCCCAAAGTATTGAGGCACTGAGGATTCCCTTCTACCCCTCCACCCCAATGTATTTTGGAACTGAGGATGCCCTCCTAACTCTCCACCCCAAGGTATTAAGGAACTGAGGATGCCACTGATTGCTGTATAAATGACACTGGCAGGGAAGGGGTTACAGGGGGCGATCAAGGGGTTAAGCTTGTCCTAGGGAGGCATTTCTAACTGTGGGGGGTTTGGACTCATTGGGAGTAGAAAGAGATTGCTCTTCCTGATCACTAGGAAGAGCAGATTTCTTTCTCTTCCGATGTCAGAACAGGGATCTGTCTGTTTACATTGACAGATCCCCGTTCTGGCTCTCTGTGGAGAGATTGCAGGTGGACATCATGCATCAGTGTCATCGTGCTGCGCACGCCTGCTATTGCTCTTAAAGCAGCCAATGTACACCTACGGCGATTTGCAAAGCCGTGCCAACCTGCCGCAGTATAATGACGGCGGCTGGTCGGCAAGTGGTTAACAGACCTAGCTGTCCAGACAATGTAGCAGTTAGAGGGTTGAAACAAGCTATTTAACACTGACAGAGGTGCTTACAATGATCAGCTGTAACAGCTTATAAAGCATTAGCTGGAGGTCAGCTTCAATTTGTTAGTCAAGTCCACCTAAATCTGCAAGGCTAACACTCCCCTCCCCCAAGACTGACTGCTGCCCAAAGGTGTCTGCTTTACTACTTCATTCAGTATGCAGATACCCCAACACCGGAGGTATGTTACTGGCTGGGTCACTTGTGAAATAAAGGGTAAAAACTAAAAAAAAAACATCTAATGATTGAAAAGCTGCAATATATTACATTTTGTTGTTTGGTTTTATGCCATGCAATGAGCTCTGGTTTTTAATCTCTTGCCTCAGGCCCCTTTCACACGGACGATCCGTTCAGGTCCGCCTGTCAGTTTTTTAGGCGGACCTGAACGGACACTCCATAGAGGTCTATGGAGGGACGGATGTCAGCAGTGACATGTCCACTGACATCCGACCCGCCAGTGGCGTCACTAGGGTTGGTGTCACCCGGTGCGAAAAAAAAATGGTGTCACCCCCCCATAGTCCCCCCTCAGTACAGACAACCGTCCACTAACTACAGACCCCCTTCCGCAGTATAGATCCCCTACCTCAGTACAGACCCCCCACTAAGTACAGACCACTGTCCATCAATATAGACCCCCTCCCTCAGTACAGACACCCCTTCAGTGTAGACCCCCACCTCGGTGAAGACACCACCACCTCAGTGCAGACCCCCCAGCATTACAGACATCCCCCTCAGTACAGACACCCCCCTCAGTGCAGACCCCCCAGTGCAGACCCCCCCAGCAGTACAGACACCCCCCTCAGTGCAGACCCCCTCAGTACAGACATCCCCCTGGGTGCAGACACCCCCCCCCAGTGCAGACCGCCTCAGTGCAGACACCCCCCTCCGTGCAGACCCCCCCAGTGCAGACCGCCCCAGTGCAGACCCCCCAGTGCAGACACCCCCCCCGTGCAGACACCCCCCCAGTGCAGACACCCCCCCTGTACAGAACCCCCCTCAGTGCAGACCCCCCAGCAGTACAGATACCCCCTCCCCTCAGTGCAGACCCCGCACTCCACTGAGGGACACAGCCGCGGCGTGAGACACAGGGCAGCGGGCGGTGTTAGCGGTGCGGCTACCCACGGGTGTCACCCCTCTGGCGGGTGTCACCCGGGTGTGATCCTCACCCCCCACACCTGCCTAGCAACGCCACTGCGACCCGCTCCGATCCGAAAACCCTATTTTTCCATCCGTCTGCGGATCAAATCGAGTGACGACGGACTCTACGGTCCGTCTTCATCCGATCCCCCATAGGAGAGAGCGGCGCTCTGACAGGTCCGTCCCTGCACAGTGTGCAGAGACAAACCTGACATCTGCCTGCTCAGCGGGGATCGACAGGGCAATCCCCCGCTGAGCAGAGCAGGCTATGTACATGGACATGTCCGTGTGAATGAGCCCTTATATAGTGAATCCTAATTTTTTTGATTTTTATCCTGACAATAAACAATAGTCATATGCATTGTCTTAACCAAACAATACTGTATATCTATACAAAAGTTCTAGCATTGGGGATTTTTGGGGATCAAAGCTACCTCTATGTATAGTGTAATTTGTGTATAATAGGGTAGCATGTACAAACAAAGTAAAAGATCCTCACATCCTAATATAACATATAAAGAGAAACCTGTGATAGATGTTTTTTGGAGAATACTGGAAATAGTATGCAGCCAGTGAAACCAGTGCTGCTGATCTGCATATTTTCAGGTGTAAGGTGTCAGACTCAGGCAGCTAGATTATTTTTATTTTTTTTAATAAGGAGAGGCCAACAATGGCAGCTACATATTCCTACAGCCCAGATTTCCTTTGGAGTATATAAGTAATGCATCAAAGAAAGAAAAAGGACTTGAGAAAACTTAGATTCAACAATAGAAATTAAATGTATTAACTTGATTAACAGGTAATTAATTGTTTCCTTGTGTCAGCTAATGAACTGGACAGGACTGCAGGCAATGTGTGTACAGGAGTTTCTGCACCTCTCAAACTCCACCTTATTCTGAATATATTCAACTCAACCCAAACCGAAGCCACCCTGTCCCATGTACCAACTGTGTTTTAGGCTTCTGTTTTGTACAGCTGAGTATGGCAGTTTTGCTTAGCTCAATCAAAAGCATTTACGTAGGCAATTAAAGAAAATATACAATTGCTTGGGAATATGTTCTTTTGCAGAATTGTTCTATGCATAAGTACTCCTTTTCCATAATAAAATGAATTACTTTACTAAACTGACACTAGAGGGCAGTGATGGATCTTAATAGAAATGACCAGCAAAGTGAAAAAAAAATGCATCAATATAGGCTTATTCAAAAAGGTTTTATGCACATGGGCATATTAAAATACTCCTATCTACACTATCTGTCAGGAGCTGGCAAAAAAAACAGTATAAAAAAATGCTTGTTTTTGTGTGTAATTATATGATGTACTTATGTTATGTTTTTTGTTGTTTTTTTTCTTTGTTATGTTTTTTAATTGTTATGTTTTGTGTGTGTAATTGATCAAATAACTTTTTATGTATTAGTGTGTGTTTAAAATCCCAACTAAGGGGTGTTTTTCCTTTGTGCGTAATCCATTTTATATGTCACAAATCTCCAAAATTTTTACCCCGAGGGCCACACTGTTTTTTATCAAGGGCCGAAAAAAAAAAGTTTTTTTATAAATGTATTAGTGAAATTCAAAAAAGGCTGTTGTTGGTGAACCTTATCCTCCAAACCTAAATCCCTCGTGCACCAGGGCTAAGGTGTACATGAGTTACATCTGTGTTCCTTTTTTGTCAGAATCACTTTGTATCCTCATAAGACTTTCTGTACACGCTTGTGTCCCCATTAGCACCCACCTTGCACAATACTGTTCCCATCACAGCCACCCCCCACACATTTATGTCCCCATCCGAACTCCTGCCACACACTTGTGTCCCCTCAGAGCCACCTCTCCACACCCGTTAAGACCCTTCCTGCCCATGTCCCAATCAGCACCCCCTCCACCTCCACACTTGTGTACCCCATAGATCCCCCCTCCACACATGTTTCCCCCATCAGAGCCCCCCTCCACACATGTTTCCCCCCCCATCAGAGCCCCCTCCCACACATGTTTCCCCCATCAGAGCCCCCCTCCACACATGTTTTCCCCCCCATCAGAGCCCCCCCTCCCACACATGTTTCCCCATCAGAGCCCCCCTCCACACATGCATCAGAGCCCCCATCCACACATGTTTCCCCATCAGAGCCCCCCCTCCACACTTGTGTCCCCCATCAGATCCCCCCTTCACACATGTTTCCCCATCAGAGCCCCCCTCCACACATGTTTCCCCCATCAGAGCCCCCCTCCCACACATGTTTCCCCATCAGAGCCCCCCTCCACACATGTTTCCCCCATCAGAGCCCCCCCTCCACGCTTGTTTCCCCCCATCAGATCCCCCCTCCACACATGTTTCCCCCATCATCCACACATGTTTCCCCCATCAGAGCCCCCCCTCCACGCTTGTTTCCCCCATCAGATCCCCCCTCCACACATGTTTCCCCCATCAGAGCCCCCCTCCACACATGTTTCCCCATCAGAGCCCCCCCTCCACACATGTTTCCCCCATCAGAGCCCCCCCCCTCCACACATGTTTCCCCCATTCAGAGCCCCCCCCTCCACACATGTTTCCCCCATCAGAGCCCCCCCTGCCCCCCCTCCACACTTGTGTCCCCATCACATGTGTCCCATCAGATCCCCCTTCACACATGTTTCCCCCATCAGAGCCCCCATCCACACATGTTTCCCCCATCAGAGCCCCCCTTCACACACATGTTTCCCCCATCAGAGCCCCCCTCCACACATGTTTCCCCCATCAGAGCCCCCCCACACAGTCCACACATGTTTCCCCCATCAGAGCCCCCCTCCACACGTTTCCCCCCCATCAGAGCCCCCCCCCCCATCCACACTTGTGTCCCCCATCAGAGCCCCCCTCAACACTTATGTCCCCCATCAGAGCCCCCCTCCACACATGTGTCCCCCATCAGAGCCCCCCCACACACATGTGTCCCCATCAGAGCCCCCCCACACACATGTGTCCCCCATCAGGGGCACCCCCTCCACACATGTGTCCCCCATCAGGGCACCCCCCCCCCTCCACACATGTGTCCCCCATCAGAGCACCCCCACACATGTGTCCCCCATCAGAGCCCCCCACACACATGTGTCCCCATCAGGGCACCCCCCTCCACACATGGTGTCCTCCATCAGAGCCCCCCTCCACACATGTGTCCCTCATCAGAGCCCCCCCCTCCCCCATCCACACATGTGTCCCCATCAGAGCCCCCCCACACATGTGTCCCCCATCAGGGCACCCCCCACACATGTGTCCCCCATCAGGGGCACCCCCCACACACATGTGTCCCCACATCAGGGCACCCCCCACACACATGTGTCCCCCACAGGGCACCCCCCCACACATATGTCCCCCATCAGGGCCCCCTCCACACATGTGTCCCCCATCAGGGCACCCCCCACACACATGTTTCCCCCATCAGAGCCCCCTCCACACATGTTTCCCCCATCAGCCCCCCTCCACACATGTTTCCCCCAGGAGCCCCCTTCCACACATGTTTCCCCCCATCAGAGCCCCCCCTCCACACATGTTTCCCCCATCAGAGCCCCCCCTCCACGCTTGTTTCCCCCATGAGCCCCCCTCCACACATGTTTCCCCCATCAGAGCCCCCCCTCCACACATGTTTCCCCCCATCAGAGCCCCCCTCCACACAAGTTTCCCCCATCAGAGCCCCCCCTCCACACATGTTTCCCCCATCAGAGCCCCCCTCCACACATGTTTCCCCCATCAGGCCCCCCTCCACACATGTTTCCCCCATCAGAGCCCCCCCTCCACACATGTTTCCCCCATCAGAGCCCTACCATCCACACATGTTTCCCCCATCAGAGCCCCCCTCCACACATGTTTCCCCCATCAGAGCCCCCCTCCACACATGTTTTATCAGAGCCCCCCTCCACACATGTTTCCCCCATCAGAGCCCTCCATCCACACATGTTTCCCCCATCAGAGCCTCCATCCACACATGTTTCCCCCATCAGAGCCCCCCCTCACACTTGTGTCCCCCATCAGAGCCCCCCCTCAACACATATGTCCCCCATCAGAGCCCCCCTCCACACATGTGTCCCCCATCAGAGCCCCCCACACACATGTGTCCCCCATCAGAGCCCCCCCACACACACATGTGTCCCCCATCAGGGCACCCCCTCCACACATGTGTCCTCCATCAGAGCCCCCCTCCACACATGTGTCCCTCATCAGAGCCCCCCCTCCACACGTGTCCCCCATCAGAGCCCCCCCACACACATGTGTCCCCCCCTATCAGGGCACCCCCCACACATGTGTCCTCCCCCCCCCTCCACATGTCAGAGCCCCCCCTCCACACATGTGTCCCCCATCAGAGCCCCCCCACACACATGTGTCCCCCATCAGGGCACCCCCACACACATGTGTCCCCATCAGGGCACCCCCCCACACACATGTGTCCCCCATCAGGGCACCCCCCACACATATGTCCCCCATCAGGGCCCCCCCACACATGTGTCCCCCATCAGGGCACCCCCCACACATGTGTCCCCCATCAGGGCACCCCCACACACATGTGTCCCCCATCAGGGCACCCCCCACACATAATGTCCCCCATCAGGGCCCCCCTCCACACATGTGTCCCCCATCAGAGCACCCCCCTCCACACTTGTGTCCCCCATCAGATCCCCCCCTCACACATGTTCCCCCATCAGGCCCCCCCCACACATGTGTCCCCATCAGAGCCCCCCCTCCACACATGTGTCCCCCATCAGGGCACCCCCTTCACACATGTCCCCCATCCCCCCCCACACATGTGTCCCATCAGAGCCCCCCCCACACACATGTGTCCCCCATCAGAGCCCCCTCCACACATTTTGTCCCCCATCAGAGCCCCCCCACACCACTTTGAAGTCCCCCCCCATCAGAGCCCCCTCCACACCACTTGTGTCCCCCATCAGAGCCCCCTACATTTTGAGTCCTCCTTCACAGCCCCACACACACACAGTTTTGTCCACAGCACATTCGTAGATCAGCAGGTTCATTACCTGCTTATTGCTTCTCCGAAGGGCTGGCATTAGAGCAGACCTACTGCACTTCCCGGGTCCCGCCCCACTTTTACACAGACACGCTGTTAAACAACAAAATATTACACTGATTCTAATTGCGGGGGGAGGAGCTGGGAAGTGCAGCAGGTCTGCACTGAAACAAACACAGGCTTTGTTGGCGCTCGAGTCTGTTTGCGCTGCACACCCTCAATACCTGTCAGAAGGCAGAGCAAGCCCCGCAACTCGAGCAGAGTCCGTCCCCACAGTGAGTCTGATGCGAGTCTGATGACTGCAGCTGCGGGCCGGACAGTACGTCCTAGCGGGCCGGATGTGGCCCGCGGGCCGTACTTTGGAGACCCCTGGTCTAGAGTATTCATTTTCATATGTTCTTAGCCATTGGATTGAATTTACACACATTTATTTGCTCATGTTTGAGGCTAGGTTTACATATATGCGTCTGCTCTTCGTGCGCTTTTCAGGCATGTTTTGCAGTGCGTTTTGCGTTTTTAAACCCTAGTTTTTTATGCATTTTTGCAGACAGTTTTCATGCATTTTGCATTTTACATTTTTTTTTTTTACTCTTTAACCACTTCAGCCCCAGAAGATTTGGCTGCTCTATGACCTGGCGATTTTCCTGACGGCTCCATGTTAGCACAGCTGGGTATAGCCCCCCCCCCCCCGTGCCTCCAGGACTTAACTCATATTATTATTATACACGATTTATATAGTGCCAACAGTTTACGAAGCGCTTTATAATGTAGAGGGGGACAGCACAATTACAGTACAATACAGAAGGGACAGGAGGTTAGAGCTTACATTCTAAAGGGAGGGAGTGGTGGTACAAAAGGTAATGGATGCGGGGAATGATTTGATGGGGGTGGCTCGGGGACAGTTGTTAGGTGGGTGTGGGATAGGCTTCCCTGAATAAGTGAGTTTTCAGGGATCTCCTAAAGGTGGACAGGTTAGGGGCTGATCGGATATACTGGGCCAGAGGATGAGAGAGGCTCTGGAGAAGTCCTGAAGTTGAGCATGAGAGGAGGTAACAAAGAAGCTAGAGAGCAGGAGGTCCTGGGAGGAGTAAAGGGGATGATTAGGGCGATATCTGCAGATGAGGTTGGTGATGTAGCCGGGAGCGATGTTGTGGATGGCCTTGTATGTTGTGGTTAGCAATTTGAATATTATACGGTGGGGTAGGGGAAGCCAATGAAGGGACTGGCAGAGGGGCAGCAGTCATGGATCGGTTAGTGAGGTGTATTAGTCTAGCAGCAGCATTCATAGTAGACTGAAGGGGGGGGATAGCCTGCGTAAGGGTAGGCCATTAAGGAGAGAGTTTCAGTAGTCAAGGTGGGAAATAATCAAGGAGTGAATAAGTTTGTGTGTCATTAGTCAGGAGAGGTTGAATTCTGGAGATGTTGCAAAGGTTAAGGCGGCAGGATTTAGCCAGTGATGAGATATGGGGGCAGAAGGAGAGGTCAGAGTCAAGTCAGAGTCAAGGATTACACCCAGCACCCTGGCATGTATGGAGGGACCAATGGTTGTGCTGTTGATCTTAACGGTAAAGTCATGGGGGGGGGGGGGACCGGGAAGGAATAAATATAACAAGTTCAGTTTTAGAAAGGTTGAGTTTGAGAAAGTGGTGTGACATCCATACAGATATGCCATTCAGTAAGTTTGAGATCCGTGAGGAGATCGAGGGGATGGTATATATATCTGGGTGTCATCGGTGTAGAGGTGGTATTGGAAGGCATGGGAGGTTATCAACAGGCCCAGGGAAGAGGTATAGAGCGAGAATAGGAGGGACCCAAGGACGGAGCACCCCAACAGAGAGGAATATAAAGAAAGGGGAAAGGTCTGGTGTCCCCAGTAACACACTTCCATCCCTGTAACATATAATAAAAAGAAGGATTCGCCTGGGACTTTAAATTAAGTGGGTTACCGTTTCCGCCAGTAAACAGTAGTAAATACAGTATATGGTTTATTCAAGTAAAATTGTTTACATGCATAGATATCACCAACAGTTGCCAATTTAAAAAAGATACATAAACAAGGAATATTGGTACATAATTGTAATAGCAGTCATAGTACACGGGCATCATACTACCCGACTAGTTTCGAGAGATCCAGCTCGCTCTTCAGGGATGAGTGTAACAATGTACCTAGGATGAAAAAGTATAAATTTGGCAATATGGCACAGTATTAATTATAAAGACACATGGTAGGAGGGGTTATGGGTCCCCATACTCACCACTGAGCTTGAACATGGCTACAGGTGTGCGGCTCCAAGACGGCGGCAGCAAGTGCCTCACCAACAGAGAGAGGAAGAGGAGGAGATGGAGTTTCTAAGTGACACTGAAAGTGTGCTGAGATAGGTATGAGGAGAACCAGGATAAAGCAGAATCACAGAGGCCAAGGGAGTGTAGTTTGCCGAGGAGGAGCAGGTGGTCAACTGTGTCAAAGGCAGCAGAGAGGTCTAATGCACACGGTCGGAATTCTCGTCGGAAAAAGCTCTGATGGTTTTCCCGTCGGAATTCCGACGGAATTCACTCAAACTGTCTTGCCTACACACAGTCACACCAAATTCCGACGGTCAATAACACCATGGCATACAACACGCTCGACTGCACTATAAAAGGGAAGTTTAATGCTTCTGAGCATGCGTCAAATTGTTTCCAAACATGCGTCGGAATTTTGTGTGTCGGAATTGCATACATACGATCGGAAAATCCGATAGAAAGGTTTTCTGTCGGAAAAATTAAGAACAGATTCTCAATCCAAAGTCCGTCGGAAATTCCGACAGAAAAAGACCGATGGGCATACACATGGAAAATCCGATTAAAAGCTCCCATCGGACTGTTTCCATCGGAAATTCCAACCGTGTGTACGCGGCATAAGAGTATGATTATGGAGTAATGGCCATTGATTTTAGCAGTTAGTAGGTCATTGGTGAGTTTTAGTAGGGCAGTTTCAGTGGAATGTTGTGGACGGAAGCCAGACTGTAGGGGGTCGAGAATGTTGTTGTCTGTGAGGTAGTGGCTCATTCGGTCATGGACAAGGCGTTCGATGAGCTTGGAGGCAAATGGGAGCAGGGAGATGGGTCTTAAGTTATTCAAACAGGTGGGGTCTAGTGAGGTTTTTTTTAAGTATGGGGGTAACCAGTGCCTGTTTGAGCAGGGAAGGAAAGGTGCCAGAGGAGAGGTTATATATTATACTCATATAAATTTGAGCCCACCTAGAGCCTTGACGTTCTTCTTTTTTCCTCCTATGCGCAGGGACCTAGGTGAGCTCCTCTACCTGGCTGGTCTAAAGGGCTGGCCATCCGTCCGTCCATGTGTGTGGATTAGGCTGGACGCAGTCCCTGGTGTCTCGGCTAAATGACCCATAATCCAGGGAGCCCCGCTGCTGGTCCTCGGGGTGGCTTTTATCATGGCTAACAGCTTTGTCTGGGGTCCTCTGGGTCCATGTAAAGTGGGCAGCGGTGTTGCTGGCCCGTAGCCATGTTTCGGCATATATGTTTTTTCACTTTTCTTGGCAGAGATTTCTTCATCCACATTGATCCATGTGAATGGAGGTATCTGTTAGGTTCTTTTTTTTTCCCCATGGGCCCATGGGCTGACCAAAAAAAAAACATTGCATGTATGCCCATCATTAGAAGTTAGTGGATGCAGGGCGGTATATTCTAATGGTGGGCATGCCACACACTTTTTCTGGCAGAGATTTCTTCATCCACATCGATCAATGTGAATGGAGGGATCTGTTAGGTTCTCTTTTTTCGTTCAGCCCACAGGCTGCATGGAAAAAAAGAACATTGCAATATATGCCCAACAAGGACCAGCGACGTACTGGTATGTTGCTGGACTTTGAGTGGTTATACCCAAATGATGCCTGCAGGTTTAGGCATCATCTTGGTATAGTTTTTTTCATTTAAAAGCAATCCTAGCAGCTAATTAGCCACCAGACACGCCACAGACTCTCCTGTCCCACTGGGGAACCAGAGAATGCAGCCGTGGTTCCCCCCAGCTGTCCATAGAGTTGATCGGAGACTGGAATGGCTCCAATCATCTCTATGGCCTAAGAAACCAGAATCTACTAGCATTTCATCACTTCGGTTTCGCCGGATATAAACAGCACCATTTTTAAATTGGGAAAGCATCTTATCACATCGATGTTTGTGTGGTCAGATGCTTTAAGGGCAGAACAGAGATCTAGATTCTAATAAACCCCAAATTTTTTTTTTTAAAAGGAGTACTTGTCACTACCTATTGCTATTATAGGAGATATTTACATTCCCTGTGATGACAATAAAAGTGATAAAAAAATTAAAGGAACAGTGTAAAAATAAAATAAAAAAGCAAAATAAATAATAATAAAAAAATTAAATAAAGCACCCCTGTCACCCTGTGCTTGCGTGCAAAGGAGAATGCAAGCATCAGTCTTGTGTCATATGTAATGTATGTCATTTTCTAACAAAACAAATAATTGTTTTCATGTTTTTTTTTTTTTACACAAAGTTGTCACTTAAATTACAG
Organism: Lithobates sylvaticus; assembly: GCA_028564925.1. Classification (NCBI taxonomy): domain Eukaryota; kingdom Metazoa; phylum Chordata; class Amphibia; order Anura; family Ranidae; genus Lithobates; species Lithobates sylvaticus. The sequence continues at coordinate 141,199,158 of CM053038.1, read as the reverse complement.
TATCTATTGCTCACACATGCCATGGGTATATGTGGAATTACTAGAGCTCGAGGGGTTAAAGTAGGTGGTGAGGAAGCGATACAATGCCTCCTCACTGCCTGTCAAATGCTCTCAGAATAGTGATCTGAATGTGGATCACTCTTCAGAGAGCAAAGCAAATGTGAACATTCCCTTAGTGCCTTTTTCCCCATCTGCACAAGATTATTGTATTTAGCTTAGTTCTTCTAATTTTTAGGGGATATTTACACTACCTATAGGTAAGCCTAATTATAGGCTTACCTATAGGTAGATGTTAGAGATGGGCATTTACTCTCACTTTAAGGCTTCAGAAGGGGTCCTGTGACATACTGAAGCAGAGCATGATCCCCTTCCTTCAGAAACTGGGATGGAATGGCCAAGCCATGTCTCCTCTCCAGACCTAAAGCCTATTGAGCATCTGTGGGGCTTCCTGAAATGGAAGGTGTAGGAGCACAAGGTCTCTAACATCCACCAGCTCTGTGATGTCTTCGTGGAGGAGTGGAAGAGGACTCCGTGGCAACCTGTGAAGCTCTGGTGAACTGAACTCCATGCGTTAAGCCCCATACACCCCCCCCCCCCCCCCCCCCCCGCCCACGGTCGGATTTTCCGATGGATTCTGTCCTATCGGACAATGTTGTCGGAAATTCCGACCGTGTGTAGGCACCATCGGACATTTTCCATCGGATTGTCCGACGGACAAAGTTGTATCTCCTGCTCTAAAAATTTTTCCGACAACAAAGTCCGATCACACCAATTACGATCGTGTGTAGCGAATTCCGACGGACAAAGTGCCACGCATGCTCAGATCACATTACAAGACCAAGCTATTGGCTACTAGCCTCTACGTAGTCCCGTCGTAGGCAACAAACGTCACCACGTTCAGAATGATCTGATTTTCCGACAACTTTGTCCGACCGTGTGTATGCAACACCAGTGTCGGACTAAATCCGTCGGACCAAATCCGATGGATTAGAGGGTTAAGGCATTGCTGGAAAATAATGGTGGCCACACAAAATATTGACACTTTGAGCCCAATTTGGACATTTTTACTTAGGGGTTGTACTCACTTTTGTTATTAGCAGTTGTTGATATTTTGAGGGGGACAGCAAATATACACTGTTTTACATGTACACTCACTACTTTACATTGCTGTAATTTCTTCAGTGTTGTCACATGAAAAGATTTCATAAAATTTTAAAAATGTGAGGGGCGTACTCGCTTTTTGTGAGATACTGGAGAAGGGGTCAATACTGATGATCCCCTTCCTTCAGAAACTGGGATGGAATGGCAAGCTGTTTTACCTAAGCTGTGGGGCTTCCTGAAATGGAAGGTGGAGGAGCACACTCTAACATACTTTGACTTCGTGGATGGAAGCGGACTGCAACCTGCAACTGAACTCCATGCCTTAAGTACACACGGTCGGATTTTCCTGGATTCAGTGTTGTCACGACCGTGTGTAGGCAATCGGACATTTTCCATCGGATTGTTTGTATCTCATACAACAAAGTCCGTCACACCAATTCCGATAAAACGGACAAAGTGCCACGCATGCTCAGGGCTATTGGCTACTAGCCTCTACGCAGTACCGTCGCAACAAACGTCACCACGTTCAGAATGATCGTGACAACTTTGTGTATGCAACACCAGTGTCGGACTAAATCCGTCGGAGATGGAGGGGTTAAGGCATCTGGAAAATAATGGTGGCTGTTCGGTTCGACAGACTTCGAACGAACCGAAAGTTTGCGCGAATTTTCGAACCCTATACGTTAGGACGCGAACGTTCAAAATCAAAAGATCCCCTTCCTTCAGGGGACATTATCAATGCAAAAAGGTTTTTTCGGGATCATCTTAATGATGCATAAAGTGAAAAAAAAAAAGTGAAATTTTCCAAAGTATGCCAGTGTGTGTTTCCCGTCCTCTCCAGACCTAAAGCCTAATTGATATGGCATCTGTGGGGCTTCCTGAAATGGAAACAAGACACGTGGAGGAATCTGCACAAGGTCTCTAAAAAAAATCATCCACCAGCTCTGTGATGTCTTCGTGGAGGAGTGGAAAACAAGCGGACTCCCAAATTAAATCTAACAGTGGCAACCTGTAAACCTGCTCTATTAGGTGAACAAGACTGAAATGGGCTCCATGCCTTAAGCCCTTTGGTGGTGGTGGTGGTGGTGGACATACACAGTTTACTTTGGTGGGCGCAGGAATGGGCCCTGCTGTGAGTTATTAGATCAAGATTTGTAATTGCATGCACCTGTTGAACAGGGCATTTTTGGTGGTGGTGGTGGATTGTTGCTGTCCCTCACAGTTACTCGGGGGCAGGAATGTGCTGTGGATTAATTTTGTAATTGCATGCACCTGTTGAACAGGGCAGAAAAAATTGTGGCGGTGGTGGAGGCACCATCGTAGGCCCTCATTTTCCAGGAATCCCTGGAACTTGTCCGACGGTTACAGGGGCTGAAAATTGTGCCTTAGTACAACTGTATACTGTGGAGCACAGCAGTGAGACCTGGACAAAGCAAACAAGACACGGACTGCGAAAGCATTGCTAAAAAATTGTAATTACACGCCCCTGTTAAACAGGGGCTGAAAAATTGTGCCTTAGGCACTGGTGCTGGTGCCACAACACTGCAACCCCTCTCACAGATACTGTACTTGGAGCACAGCAGTCACAGACCTGTTTGCGAAGCATTTTTTTTTAAAATTGTAATTACACGCCCCTGTTAAACAGGGGCTGAAAAAAAAATTGTGCCTTAGGCACTGGTGCTGGTGCCACAACACTGCAACCCCTCACAGATACTGTACTTGGAGCACAGCAGTCACACGTGTTGCGAAGCATTTTTTTTAAAAAATTGTAATTACACGCCCCTGTTAAACAGGGGCTGAAAAATTGTGCCTTAGGCACTGGTGCTGGTGCCACAACACTGCAACCCCTCACAGATACTGTACTTGGAGCACAGCAGTCACACATGTGTTGCAAAGCATTTTTAAAAAAATTGTAAGTACAGCACGCCCCTGTTATAACAGGGGGGCTGAAAAATTGTGCCTTAGGCACTGGTGTGGTGGGCATGGATCATTGAGGAGGAGGAAGAGGATAGTCAGTGGCATCAGGGCAGTCTTGAAGGGATGGATTATAAATTATTCCGTTATATCCGCTTCAGGTGGGTAGCTGGTGGTGAGGATTCATTTTGATGAAGGTCAGTCGATCAACCGAGTCGGTGGACAGATCGGTGACAAATCCTCCAGCAGCACTGAATGTGCGTTCGGAAAGAACGCTGGACAGGCCAGTCTCAATTGCAATTTGAATATAAAAAAGTGCATAGCACGAAAAATAACAATCAATGTCTAAAAGTGATGATACTAAATAGGTATCAAACATAAAAATTAATATATGAATGTGTGTCACTAAAAATAGTGAACAAACAAATATGGGATTGTGACAAAAGATTATAAATTTGGTAGACCTTCACATATACAATAAATATGACAGTAGAAAAATCTTGATATCACCATATAAACAAAACCATATAGCAATGTCAGTGATCTAAGCAAAAAACACCACCTGGACATAAATTCAACATTGCTGAAATATATAACAGGTGACTTGGTGCAAGTTGTCTGTTGCAGTCCACCACCTCTTGGGAATGCGCTTACCAGATAGCCAAGACGCCGTGAGTCACAAAAGGCAGTTGGTGTCATACACCCGTGATGGGGAAGGTCCAAACGACAAGATCGATATATCAAAGAACTCTCAGGAGGGAGGGATGATGGATGTTATACCACTGGTAGTGCTCAAATTAGTGGGACGGTGAAAAATGGACAGTGTAATACCATAGGGGATTTATTTTGACAAAGCATATAAAAATGGGTACTCACATTTAAAACGACATGTAAAAGCATGATGCCTGTATGACAAAACGCGTCGGGACTCGGTTAGCCAGCACCAGCCATTATCTGAAATGTGCCCATTTTTATATGCTTCAAAATAAATCCCCTATGGTAAAGTGGCTCCAATCGGTCCCACTAATTTGAGCACTACCAGTGGTATAACATCCATCATCCCTCCCTCCTGAGAGTTCTTTGGATATATCAGTGAAGGATCTTGTCGTTTGGCACCATCCCCAAGGATGCTACACGGGTAGTGACACCAACTCGGCGTAAGCCTATTGCATACTGTGGACAACAACTTGCTCTGGTTGAATTTATGTCCATTAGTGATTTTTTGCTTAGATCATATTTGTAACACCATTGCATATGGTTTTGTTTACCCTACTGTCAGTATATGCCATTATGTGATTAGGTCTACCAACCCTTTCCATTTTGATCTTTTGATTCGGTTTGTTCACTATTTTTAGGGACACAAGGTGGATCCAATTTAGTATCTGACCTCTTGCCCAAGGTATTCCTGCACCATGTTTTTCTTTCCTTTTGCATATTCACAGTAGCTCAATTGCATACGCTGGCGATGGTTGCTGGAACCGTCTGACCTTGCAAGGTACCTTGGGCTGGCGATGGTTGCGGACTAAAAAAATTGTCTGAACGCATCGGTCAGACGTCCACCTTCCCCACCGCTCCTTCTGCTACTGACAGAAGCCTCAGCAACTCGTCGTCCAGGACCAGGAGTTTGTAACCTCCCAGTTTCTGGGAACGCGTTGCACAGACCTTTCTGCAAGGCCTCCCTGAGATGTCTCATCCTCTGCTCCCTCTGCGACGGCAAGATAAGGTCCGCAACCTTACCCTTGTACCGTGGATCAAGGAGAGTGGCCAGCCAGTAATGGTCCCTCTCCTTGATCCGAAGAACACGAGGATCCTTCCGCAGGCTTTGCAGGATCAGGGAGGCCATGCAGCGTAGGTTAGCTGAGGCATTCGGTCCGGAGTCTTCTGGGTCACTGAGGATGACATGATCGCCAGCCACCTCCTCCCAGCCACGTACAAGTCCACTGGTTTGTTGGGACTGTACATCATCCCTAAAAGACTGCTGCTGCTGATGCTGAGTGCCAGGCTCCACCTCCATGCTCACACAATCCTCCTCCTCCTCCTCCTCCTCATCCTCTTCCTGTGTGATGGGTGGGACAGAAGGAACACTGCCCGGATAAAGGGGGCCTTGAGAGGCAAGGAAGTCCTCCTCTTCCCGCCTCTGTTCTGCCTCAAGTGCCCTGTCCATTATCCCACGCAGCGTATGCTCCAACAGGTGGACAAGAGGTACAGTGTCACTGATGCATGCACTGTCACTGCTCACCATCCTCGTGGCCTCCTCAAATGGTGAGAGGACAGTGCATGCATCCCTGATCATGCTCCACTGACGTGGGGAAAAAAAAACAAGCTCCCCTGACCCTGTCCTGGTGCCGTAGTCACAAAGGTAGTCATTGATGGCCCTCTGCTGCGTTTGCAGTCGCTGCAGCATGGCCAACGTTGAGTTCCACCTGGTGGGCATGTCACATATTAGGCGGTTCTTGGGCAGGTTCAGCTCCTTTTGCAGCTCAGTCAGCCGAGCACTGGCATTATAAGATCGGCGGAAATGCACACAGACTTTCCTGGCCTGCCTCAGGACATCCTGTAAGCCTGGGAACCTGCCCAAGAACCGCTGCACCACCAGGTTGAGGACGTGAGCCATACAGGGCACATGGGTGAGCTGCCCCTGTCGCAGGGCGGAGAGGAGGTTGGTGCCATTGTCAGAAACGACCATTCCTGGCTTAAGCTGGCGTGGCGTCAACCACCTCTCGGCCTGCCCCTGCAGAGCTGCCAGAACCTCTGGCCCAGTGTGGCTCCTGTCCCCCAAACACACCAGCGCAAGCACGGCATGGCATCTTTTTGCCTGCGTACTTGCGTAGCCCCTTGTACGCCTACGGAGCACCGCTGGTTCCGAGGACAGAGCACTGGAGGAAGAAGAAGAGGAGGGGGTGGAGGAGAGAGGTGTGTCACAACCAGTAGCAGTAATAGCATTTTGGAGGCGTGGTGGCGGAACAACCTCCAACACTACTGCACCTTGTCCTGCATCCCTCCCAGCTGCCAATAGAGTGACCCAATGGGCCGTGAAAGAAAGGTACCGTCCCTGGCCTTGCCTGCTGGACCATGAGTCAGCGGTAATATGCACCTTACCGCTGACCGCCCAGTCCAGCGAGGCATGGACATTGCCTTCCACATGCCGGTAGAGAGACGGAAAAATCGCCTTCCGTGAGAAAAAGTGGCGGTTGGGAACCTGCCACTGAGGAACCGCACATTGAACAAACTCACGGAAGGGGGCCGAGTCTACCAACTGAAAAGGCAGCAGTTGAAGTGCTAGCAATTTAGCCAAGCTAGCATTCAACCGCTGGGCATGTGGATGGCTGGGAGTGTACTTCTTTCGACGGTCCAGCAGCTGGGACAGGGAAATTTGCCTGCTACAATCGGACGTCGGTGTACTGCAAGTACTTGGTTGTGACACACCTAATTCTACACCTTCAGTCCTCTCACAGCAGCTTTCAGAGAGGACTGAAGGTGTAGTGGGGATGGAGATCCCAGCTGATGAGGAGCAAGGAGAGGTCCGCTTAGTTCTTTGGTGTGGGTCTTTTATGTGTGCCTGCCAACGAGCTGCATGGCAGGTCAACATATGTCTGGTCATGCTTGTGGTACCCAAGCGGCTGATGTTTTGGCCACGCGAGATACGCTTGAGACAAATATTGCAAATAGCAGTGGTGCGATCTGATGCACTCGTCTCAAAAAAGGCCCACACCAAAGAACTTTTCTGATAACGTGCAGAGGCAGCGCCCTGCACAGGCGGAGCTCTGCGGTGTTGTACAGTTGCTGTGCTGGCCTCTAGCTGGCCTCCAGGGGGCATCCTGCCTCGTTGGACATGTGACGCCGCATCCTCCTCCTCCTCGTCCTCCTCCTCATCCTCTCTCCCTCCAGGCACCCACGTGGAGTCAGTGACCTCATCATCCCCTCCTCTTCACCACTAGAGCAAACCTGGCAGTAAGCTGCAGCTGGTGGAACAGTACTGCCAGATTGCTGTCTTCAGCATCCCCTCTCTCTGCGCGCACACTACTGATTTCCTCAAGCTGGGTATCATCATCCGAGCCTTCGAATGTTATATGCATCCTCCTGGAGCATGTACCCAACACTGTGCTCAAAGAGTTCGGGGGACTCCTCAGGAGGACATGGTGGGTCTAGGCAAGGGGTGGCTGATGATGCCATTGAGTACGCGTTGGCAGCTGCTCTGCCAGTACCCTGAGCCTGGGTGAGAGAGGATGAGGAGGATGAGGAGGGCTTGGTCATCCATTCTACCAAGCCTTCAGCATGATGCGGCTCCACATGTCCAGCTGCCGAAAACAAAGACGCGTGTGTCCCATGGTCACGTGCTGATGACGATGCACGACCACGTCCACGGCCACGGCCACGTCCACTAGAAACAGAGCCTGCCTGCCCTGTGTTCTTGCCTCTGCACGCTCTGCCTCCCCTTGGCGGTCTTCCAGCCATTGTAGTCGGAAGTCCTGTGGGTGCTTCTGCAAAGAAAATATAGGAGCTCTGTGTGATGCCACTAACACACTAGAAGTCCTGTGGGTGCTGCTGAGAAAGAAAATATAGGAGCTCTGTGTGATGCCACTAACACACTAGAAGTCCTATGGGTGCTTCTGCAAAGAAAATATAGGAGCTCTGTGTGATGCCACTAACACACTAGAAGTCCTGTGGGTGCTTCTGAGAAGAAAATATAGGAGCTCTGTGTGATGCCACTAATACACTAGAAGTCCTGTGGGTGCTGCTGAGAAGAAAATATAGGAGCTCTGTGTGATGCCACTAACACACTAGAAGTCCTATGGGTGCTTCTGCAAAGAAAATATAGGTCCTCTGTGTGATGCCACTAACACACTAGAAGTCCTATGGGTGCTGCTGAAAGAAAATATAGGAGCTCTGTGTGATGCCACTAACACACTAGAAGTCCTGTGGGTGCTTCTGGAAGAAAATATAGGAGCTCTGTGTGATGCCACTAACACACTAGAAGTCCTATGGGTGCTTCTGCAAAGAAAATATAGGAGCTCTGTGTGATGCCACTAACACACTAGAAGTCCTGTGGGTGCTGCTGAGAAGAAAATATAGGAGCTCTGTGTGATGCCACTAACACACTAGAAGTCCTATGGGTGCTTCTGCAAAGAAAATATAGGAGCTCTGTGTGATGCCACTAACACACTAGAAGTCCTATGGGTGCTTCTGCAAAGAAAATATAGGAGCTCTGTGTGATGCCACTAACACACTAGAAGTCCTGTGGGTGCTGCTGAGAAGAAAATATAGGAGCTCTGTGTGATGCCACTAACACACTAGAAGTCCTATGGGTGCTTCTGCAAAGAAAATATAGGAGCTCTGTGTGATGCCACTAACACACTAGAAGTCCTGTGGGTGCTGCTGAGAAGAAAATATAGGAGCTCTGTGTGATGCCACTAACACACTAGAAGTCCTATGGGTGCTTCTGCAAAGAAAATATAGCTCTGTGTGATGCCACTAACACACTAGAAGTCCTGTGGGTGCTTCTGCAAAGAAAATATAGGAGTTCTGTGTGATGCCACTAACACACTAGAAGTCCTATGGGTGCTTCTGAAAGAAAATATAGGAGCTCTGTGTGATGCCACTAACACACTAGAAGTCCTATGGGTGCTTCTGCTAAGAAAATATAGGAGCTCTGTGTGATGCCACTAACACACTAGAAGTCCTGTGGGTGCTTCTAGGAAGAAAATATAGGAGCTCTGTGTGATGCCACTAACACACTAGAAGTCCTGTGGGTGCTGCTGAGAAGAAAATATAGGAGCTCTGTGTGATGCCACTAACACACTAGAACACTAGAAGTCCTATGGGTGCTTCTGCAAAGAAAATATAGGAGCTCTGTGTGATGCCACTAACACACTAGAAGTCCTATGGGTGCTTCTGCAAAGAAAATATAGGAGTTCTGTGTGATGCCACTAACACACTAGAAGTCCTGTGGGTGCTGCTGAAAGAAAATATAGGAGCTCTGTGTGATGCCACTAACACACTAGAAGTCCTATGGGTGCTTCTGCAAAGAAAATATAGGAGCTCTGTGTGATGCCACTAACACACTAGAAGTCCTGTGGGTGCTGCTGAGAAGAAAATATAGGAGCTCTGTGTGATGCCACTAACACACTAGAAGTCCTATGGGTGCTTCTGCAAAGAAAATATAGGAGCTCTGTGTGATGCCACTAACACACTAGAAGTCCTATGGGTGCTTCTGCAAAGAAAATATAGGAGCTCTGTGTGATGCCACTAACACACTAGAAGTCCTGTGGGTGCTGCTGAGAGAAAATATAGGAGCTCTGTGTGATGCCACTAACACACTAGAAGTCCTATGGGTGCTTCTGCAAAGAAAATATAGGAGCTCTGTGTGATGCCACTAACACACTAGAAGTCCTATGGGTGCTTCTGCAAAGAAAATATAGGAGCTCTGTGTGATGCCACTAACACACTAGAAGTCCTATGGGTGCTTCTGCAAAGAAAATATAGGAGCTCTGTGTGATGCCACTAACACACTAGAAGTCCTATGGGTGCTTCTGCAAAGAAAATATAGGAGCTCTGTGTGATGCCACTAACACACTAGAAGTCCTGTGGGTGCTGCTGAGAAGAAAATATAGGAGCTCTGTGTGATGCCACTAACACACTAGAAGTCCTATGGGTGCTTCTGCAAAGAAAATATAGGAGCTCTGTGTGATGCCACTAAGACACTAGAAGTCCTATGGGTGCTTCTGGGAAGAAAATATAGGAGCTCTGTGTGATGCCACTAACACACTAAAAGTCTTATGGGTGCTTCTGCAAAGAAAATATAGGAGCTCTGTGTGATGCCACTAACACACTACAAGTCCTGTGGGTGCTGCTGAGAAGAAAATATAGGAGCTCTGTGTGATGCCACTAACACACTAGAAGTCCTATGGGTGCTTCTGCAAAGAAAATATAGGAGCTCTGTGTGATGCCACTAACACACTAGAAGTCCTGTGGGTGCTGCTGAGAAGAAAATATAGGAGCTCTGTGTGATGCCACTAACACACTAGAAGTCCTATGGGTGCTTCTGCAAAGAAAATATAGGAGCTCTGTGTGATGCCACTAACACACTAGAAGTCCTGTGGGTGCTGCTGAGAAGAAAATATAGGAGCTCTGTGTGATGCCACTAACACACTAGAAGTCCTATGGGTGCTTCTGCAAAGAAAATATAGGAGCTCTGTGTGATGCCACTAACACACTAGAAGTCCTATGGGTGCTTCTGGGAAGAAAATATAGGAGCTCTGTGTGATGCCACTAACACACTAGAAGTCCTGTGGGTGCTGCTGAGAAGAAAATATAGGAGCTCTGTGTGATGCCATTAACACACTAGAAGTCCTATGGGTGCTTCTGCAAAGAAAATATAGGAGCTCTGTGTGATGCCACTAACACACTAGAAGTCCTGTGGGTGCTGCTGAGAAGAAAATATAGGAGCTCTGTGTGATGCCACGAACACACTAGAAGTCCTATGGGTGCTTCTGCAAAGAAAATATAGGAGCTCTGTGTGATGCAACTAACACACTAGAAGTCCTATGGGTGCTTCTGGGAAGAAAATATAGGAGCTCTGTGTGATGCCACTAACACACTAGAAGTCCTGTGGGTGCTGCTGAGAAGAAAATATAGGAGCTCTGTGTGATGCCACTAACACAGTAGAAGTCCTATGGGTGCTTCTGGGAAGAAAATATAGGAACTCTGTGTGATGCCACTAACACAGTACAAGTCCTATGGGTGCTTCTGGGAAGAAAATATAGGAACTCTGTGTGATGCCACTAACACAGTACAAGTCCTATGGGTGCTTCTGGGAAGAAAATATAGGAACTCTGTGTGATGCCACTAACAAAGTACAAGTCCTATGGGTGCTTCTGGGAAGAAAATATAGGAACTCTGTGTGATGCCACTAACACAGTACAAGTCCTATGGGTGCTTCTGGGAAGAAAATATAGGAACTCGGTGTGATGCCACTAACAAAGTACAAGTCCTATGGGTGCTTCTGGGAAGAAAATATAGGAACTCTGTGTGATGCCACTAACACAGTAGAAGTCCTGTGGGTGCTTCTGAGAAGAAAATATAGGAACTCTGTGTGATGCCACTAACACAGTAGAAGTCCTATGGGTGCTTCTGGAAAGAAAATATAGGAACTCTGTGTGATGCCACTAACACAGTAGAAGTCCTGTGGGTGCTTCTGAGAAGAAAATATAGGAACTCTGTGTGATGCCACTAACACACTACAAGTCCTATGGGTGCTTCTGGGAAGAAAATATAGGAACTCTGTGTGATGCCACTAACACAGTAGAAGTCCTATGGGTGCTTCTGGGAAGAAAATATAGGAGCTCTGTTTGCTGCCACTAACACACTAGAAGCCCTATGGGTGCTTTTGGGGTGCAGTGCTGTGCTAACAGCACTGCGGTTGGTACTACTGAAATACTGTACTAACAGTAAGACACGTACCAGACTAATCCCCAGCAGCAGCTAAAAACACACTAACCAGCAGCAATGGACGATCAATGACAGGTAGCAATGGTTTAGCAAATAAATAGCCAATGGTTTAGCAAAGTAGAGCAAATCTTTCTATATGAATGAATCTAGCAAAGAGTGACACAGAATCAGCCTGATCTCTCCTAAAGCCGGAACTCATGTGACCGGCGCCGACGGCGTGGCGGCCTTTTAAATGGTGGGGCGTGTACTAAAGCCCCTGAGCTGTAATTGGCTACAGGCGTCCTGCCTGTAGCCAATTATGGCTCTCCGAGTTTCCGGCGCTGTGATTGGCCAAGCATGCGGGGTCACAGTGCATGCTTGGCCAATCATCAGCCAGCAATGCACTGCGCCGGCCGCGCCGGCCGCAATGCATTGCGGGGCCGCTCGCATCACACGAATGTGATGCGAGCGGCCAAAATAGTTCTGGGCTCGCCGAGCGATCGAACACCCAGTGCTCGATGCGAACATGGGTTCGCATCGAGCACCGGGCCCATCCTTAGTGGCCACACAAAATATTGACACTTTGAGCCCAATTTGGACATTTTTACTTAGGGGTGTACTCACGTTTGTTATTAGCAGTTTATACATGAATGGCTGTGTGTTGAGATATTTTGAGGGGACAGCAAATATACACTGTTTTACAAGCTGTACACTCACTACTTTACATTGTAGCAAAGTGTAATTTCTTCAGTGTTGTCACATGAAAAGATTTCATAAAATCGTTATAAAAATGTGAGGGGCGTACTCGCTTTTGTGAGATACTGTATGTGCAAAGGGACCCCTGGGGACTTAAGCTTTTTTTTAGAGCTTCTTTAAAGTGTATCTAGCGGTGATAGAGCGTCTTTAAAGTGTATCTAAATTCTAGAACAAGAATATAATTTATTGTAGAATACCAGTCCTTAGATGTGTTACCTGCCTTTTGTGGCCTTTTTTTTCTTTTATGTTCATCTGTTGAGCCTGACAGTAAAATTCCTGTCTTAGGGTAACAACTTTCACTCACTCCATTGTATGTATAGAGGAGCCATAGTTGTCACTAGAGATGAGCTAAGATTTGGGCCAAACCCAGAGGAAACTGTCACAGGCTGCTTGCCTTCTTCTCTTTACAGCCACAAAGGGTCGGGATGCTGCTGACATCATTGACCTAATATGACCATATTTGGACAATGTTGTTGGTGACGAAATATGGCCATGTAGCCATATTAGGTCAATGATGTCATCAGCATCCCCGACCCTTTATTACCTGTGGCTGTGGAGCAGGAGAATTCTATGGCCACCGCTGATTGGGCTGGCAGCATGTTATTATGTGACAGTTTCTTGTGGGAACCCTAGCTCATTCTTAGTTGTCACCCTAGGCTGCTCTCCTGATTTTTGGCTACAAACACCTCCCCTGTTGTTGATAACCTAGAAGAAGGGGGTTCTGTAGTCTTTAGAGATAGCTAGGAGCAGTGGGGTTTATTTACATTTACGTGTTTGTATGTTTTTGCCCCTTTCACACTTGTGCGAACTGAAAGTTGTGCAATTTTGCCATGACTTGAAGCAATGCTTGTGTAATCTTGAAGTCTATGGACCTCAAGTTGCATCAAAGTCAGACTAAAGTAGTGCAGGGACTACTTTGAGCCTGGGTGCACACCAGTGCGACTCCAGCGCCGGTTCCTGCATCACATCACCCTCACAGGCAGTTCACACTGCCCTCTGCACACCGCTGCGTGTGTCAATACAATGTTAATGACACCTCAAGATCGGTTCACAGATCGCAGTGCGAACTGTGGTTTCAGACAGGAATCAGATCGCATGGGTGTGAACATCCATATGATCCGATTCCAGTGCGGGGAAAAAAAAATTCCCTGCCCCTTTTTTGTGCGAATCCAATGGAGATCAGCCATACAAACTGTTTGGCTGAACTCGCATTGCACAGACATCGCATGTAATCGGCACAGCAATGCGGGTGCGAATGACATGCGATGTCTGTGTTCGCTATAGTGTGAACTCAGGCTGAAGTCGCCTCGACTTGAAGTTGCACAGATATGAATGTTACTCATTGGAAATCATGGGGTATGACTTGTCATGCGACTTTACAGTCCCAAGTAGCAGGGGTTAACATCTATGGAAGGGGTAAACTCCTAGGGTAATCAAGATGTTTATTGTAAGGGTTTATGTACTCTTTAAAGTGTTTGTAAACCCTTACAAACCACTTTGGCCCACAGGTAAACCTAGATTAAGGCTTACCTGTAGGTCCAAGAAATATCTCCTATACACAGCTGATCACCAGGTCCAAGCCGCGAATTGTTGGCTGGGATCTGCTGATTGTGCACAGCGGGAGCCTATCACAGCAGGTGGCCAAAACGAGTGGCCAAAACCCAAATGCGGGCAACGACATATGGGTACGTCGCTTTGCCTTTCGCGGGCCGCCTGTCCGCAGTTAGTGGTTAATATATTTCACTGACCAAAAGGGATTAAATAAAAGTTCTTTATTTGTGGTGGTTTATTTACTCATTAGGCTGTGGGGAACATTTTTGGAGCATGTTACAATCACTTGAAAATGTATTTGTATTTTAGCTGAAAACACGACTGATTTGGTCCAAGCTTATATTGTGTGCGATCCAATAAAGTGTGAAAACGTGCACCATTATGCTCTATGGAAAGAATATTACAGCTGTTTCTTCATCACTTTGCTGTCTCACCACTTTAACACAAGTTTTATAGGTTTAGCATGAGCAAGTGACTATGAATTTTTTTATTGAGAAACAACACAATGATAAAAACAGCCCAACCATTAGGATGGAGTAGAGAGGGCGTCAAAAGAGTTAAATCCTGTACACGTTGTACAGCAAATGACCAGGAAAACGCCCCTGTCAGGCATCCGCTCCATCCCTTTACCTGTACATGGAGGTGTCAGTCATGTCCAAGCTCCTCCCATCCCCACAGTGCCCCGCCCCTCCCATACAGGAGATATACACACAGGACACAGCACTCAGCACTGCACTCGGCTCACTAGGAAGAAGCATGTTCCGAGCGGCGGTCAGCTGCTTACCTGGCTGTTCTCTGCCTGCGTTGGCTGCTGTATTCTGGTGGAAAAAAGAGAAAAGGGACAGGCTTGGTCCGAGGCCAAAAAGCTGGAGGGTGAGTGCCAAGGAGAGATAACCATTCACACTGACCAGGGAAGGGCACTGGGAAGGTTATTAGTGAGGGAACTTTATGGAGACCCTGGTCATTACAGAGAATCAATAATATGAAGATTGCCCGCTCATGGCTCTGCCACTGACAAGGTCTCATTCATTACAAGTATTTCCTCATAGAAATGGAAGGAGCAATGGGGGGTTATGAGGGGGTTTTCTGTAAAACGAAAATCAGACTAAACGAGTCATCTACATAGTTCACAATCACTTTGATTGATCTGAGAGGAGTTCAGCCTGCCATGTACAAATATATTCCACCAGAGATGAGATATCTGGCATCCTAGAAATCTGCGGTGGGCAACTTGCTATTGGGGGTCTCAAGTGCAGTGTATAGGGCTCCATATAACATTTAATTTATGATATACTACAGAAAGCTTTTAGATTGCATGCCACAAGAGATGGTACGAGCCCACAGGCATGCCACGAGAGCTGATATGATGGTACGCAGAGGCGGCTCTCTAATTAGGCAAATTAGGCGGTCGCCTAAGGCCTCGCACTCCTAGGGGCCTCACGGCCGCCTAAGATGTGTGTGTTACAGTTGAAGGGAATATCATGCAATTTATACAGTTAATTTCTATTGCTTTAATTATTTTTCCCATTTTGGGCATGAGTGGGGCCTCATGTCTAAGATTTGCCTAAGGCCTCACAAAGCCTAGAGCCGCCTCGGATGGTACGAGCAGTGGCAGCTGGCAGGAGACAGACATGAAGGTGGCGATCGTTCATAGTGGGCACGCGGGTGCCGCCTCCCCTATCCATACGTCCGGCCCCCTGATCTACATGTCAGTGGCGCCGGACCATGGATTTCAATGCAGGGTGGGTGTTTTTTTTTAAGCACCTGATTAGAGCCAGAGGCTAATAGGCTTCAAAAAAGGGTGACTTCGGAGCGCTGAGCATTGCTCTCTGTGGCCACCCAGTTGTGTGACCATAGCGAATGAATTTTTGTTATTATCACACTAAAGTTCCTCCCCACCAATGTTTCCTAATTGGCTGAAGCGTCAGGCAATCCTATTGGATGCCTAGCGATTTAGCAGAGGAGGAGACACGGTGTAAGAAGCTGGCGGAGCAGTCACAGCCAAAAAGAAGAACCCACCAGCTACCACTGACCACCAACCACCCATTCCCCTCCCCCGGTGGGAGACAGACTTGAAGGTGGCGATCGGCAGCACCACCAACCAGGGCCTCCTTACCTTAGGAGGCCAATGACGAGTCCACCTGGGATGACACTGATCTCCCTCCACTATCCGAGCCGGAGTGCTGCGGGTGAGCTGGCTGTACAGGAAGTGGGTCCTGAGACTCCCTGGCCAATCAGTTCTCAGGACCCACAGCTGCTTCCTGATTGGCCAGGAGGACAATCGGAAAGACAATAGCGAATATTAATTTGCTATTGTCACACAAGTGGGTGGGCTCGGGGAGCAGTGCTCTGCGCCCCAAGCCCACCCTTTTTTGAAGCCAATTAGAGCCTCGGGCTCTAATCATGTGCTTAAAAAAAAAAAACATTGAAATCCATGCTTTCAGAGCCCCGCATGTAGATTAGAGGGCCGGACACATGAATAGGAGGGGGTTGGCGCCCGTGCCACTGGGTCAGAGCCTACCTGCATGCCACAAGAGATGTTCAGAGCCTACCTGCGTGCCACAAGAGATGTTCAGAGCCTATCTGCGTGCCACAAGAGATGTTCAGAGCCTATTTGCGTGCCACAAGAGATGTTCAGAGCCTATCCGCGTGCCACAAGAGATGTTCAGAGCCTATCCGCGTGCCACAAGAGATGTTCAGAGCCTATTTGCGTGCCACAAGAGATGTTCAGAGCCTACAGGCGTGCCACAAGAGATGTTCAGAGCCTACAGGCGTGCCACAAGAGATGTTCAGAGCCTACAGGCGTGCCACAAGAGATGTTCAGAGCCTACAGGCGTGCCACAAGAGATGTTCAGAGCCTACAGGCATGCCACAAGAGATGTTCAGAGCCTACAGGCGTGCCACAAGAGATGTTCAGAGCCTACCAGCGTGCCACAGGAAATGGTCAGAGCCTACCAGTGTGCCACAGGAGATGGTCAAAGCCTACCAGCATGCTACTAGAGATGGTCCGAGCCTACCAACATGTGACAGAATATGGTCAGAGCCTATTTGCGTGCCACAAGAGATGTTCAGAGCCTATTTGCGTGCCACAAGAGATGTTCAGAGCCTACAGGCGTGCCACAAGAGATGTTCAGAGCCTACAGGCGTGCCACAAGAGATGTTCAGAGCCTACAGGCGTGCCACAAGAGATGTTCAGAGCCTACAGGCGTGCCACAAGAGATGTTCAGAGCCTACAGGCGTGCCACAAGAGATGTTCAGAGCCTACAGGCGTGCCACAAGAGATGTTCAGAGCCTACAGGCATGCCACAAGAGATGTTCAGAGCCTACAGGCGTGCCACAAGAGATGTTCAGAGCCTACAGGCATGCCACAAGAGATGTTCAGAGCCTACAGGCGTGCCACAAGAGATGTTCAGAGCCTACAGGCATGCCACAAGAGATGTTCAGAGCCTACAGGCGTGCCACAAGAGATGTTCAGAGCCTACCAGCGTGCCACAGGAAATGGTCAGAGCCTACCAGTGTGCCACAGGAGATGGTCCGAGCCTACCAACATGTGACAGAATATGGTCAGAGCCTAGCAGCATTTTATTAGGGATGGTCAGAGCCTAGCAGCATGTTACAAGAGATAGTCAGAGTATACCCGCATGCTAGAAGAGATGGTCATATTATAGTTGTTGGAGCCTGGGAACATGTATTAGGAGGCAGTCAGACTGAAGACTCATCAGATGAGAGTTCCAGAGATCACATCCTAATCTGACTGTATAATATTTTAAACTGTGATATATGAAGGCCTACCTAAACTATCCACGTAATTTGTGTCCAATCAGGCCAGGCCTTTGCACTTCATACTTGTTGGTAGAGCTGCACGATTAATCGTTAAGAATCGAAATCGCAATCTTTTTCCCTTCCCAATCTTCAAAACAGCATGTCACCATCAAGTGCAGAGAGTTCTCACAGCTGGAAAAAAAAATCCAGGCAGCCTGCCAAGTTTTAGTACAACACACCAATAAGTAGAAACAAAGTATCTTTTCATTCTTTTATCAAAGGGCTTGTAAATGAAGGAAGTTTAACTATTTAAAGACCAAACCTTTTCTGACATTTGTTGCTTACAAGTAAAAATCATTATTTTCTGCTAGAAAATTACTTGGGGCACCCCATAGGTGTGCGAAGCTTATTGCATTAGGGTGTGCACCTCAAAGCTCAAACACACACACACACCTTTTTCTGCAGCCTCAGCTGCACTGGACAGTGATTGAATAGGAAGTACTCTGTGCTGAGCAGCTTCCTGTTCATTCCCAAACTGAAGCATAGTAAACACTTACTTAGTAAGTAAAACACCTTACTATGCTTCAGCTATGAATGAACACAATGAGTGAGTGTGTTCACTATGTTCATTTAGAAAAGGAAGGGGCTGACAAATGACATATTGGCTAGCCCCTTCCCCTGCTCTCCATACTGAAATACCCCCTGCAGTGTTGTAATGTGTTAATGCCAAGTTATGCAGGATATTGTATTAAAGTACCAGAAATTCAGTTTAGTCAAACCCAACTGAATTTAAACATATCAAAGGGACAGAAGACCCTTTGATGTGTAAATCTTATGCAAATTGTGTGTGTGTGTGAGGTATAGCCTTTTAACCTAGTATTTATTGATGGTAATAAGACCTTGAGGGGGTATTCATGGAAAACATTTGGTTGACCCCCCCCCCAGTGTCAGACTAGTATTTGAGAAGACAGTCAGGCTGTCATGCAGTCTAAGAAGAACTATCTCAGAGAAGGGTCTTTGATTATGAAGGCACAAGTCTAGGAGAAATATTCGTTGTCATGAACTCTGTTGGATTTTGTCATCTGTAAGAATGTTCTGTTTTAGAAGTCAATAAATTGCTTCTCTCTGGAGAATTGGGTTTGCTGCGGACAATACCTTTTAATAACTACAAACCATCTAGGAACTATTATATTAGATCACTACATGCAGCAGCTGGGGGAAGAGGAGAGGAGGGAAGCCAGCAGCATTGTGGGGGGTGCAACACAGGGCGAAGCCCGGGCAGCAGGGGAAATTGGCACTGCACAGAGTGATTGGGGTGTGCCCAGGCACACCTAGCACTACCCCCCCCCCTGCGCACGCCTATGGAGCACCCAAAAATTATATATTTTTTTTTGCAGAGACCCTAGAGAATAAAATGTGTGTTTTTTGCAATATTTTATGTCACACTGTATTTGCGCAGCGTTTTTTCAATGCATTTTTTTTTTTTTAAATACACTTTAACAGTAAAGGTAGCACATCTCGAGAATCGTGATCTTTATTCTAAGCAAGAAAAAAAATCAGAAATCAGAAACAGACTTTGGGAGATCATCGGGTGAAACCATGTAGGATATTAATGTTTAGATCAGTGGGCTCATCCCGTGGCCCACAGCCTCATGCTCTGGGATGGAGGGTCAGAAAGTCCAGATCGCAAGCTGTCAACTGGCACCAGCAGTGGAGGAAGCAATCGGTCACATAGAGAGCAGGAGCAACATAAGCCAATGCTTCCTCTGTGGTGCCGGCTGCTGTACCAGGTGGAATGATACCAAGTGCACTTCGCCTGGGACCATTCAAACATCCTAACGATGCCAGCAGAAGCTGGAAGAGAAAAGGGTCAGTTTATTAAACCTCACATAGGTTTTTCATGGGCATATTAGCACTTTTAGGCTCCGTTCACATATATGCAAATTGGATGCGTTTTTCATGGGCATATTAGCACTTTTAGGCTCCGTTCACATATATGCAAATTGGATGCGTTTTAAACCGCATCCCATTTGCATGAAATGTGAGCCAAACCAGCTTTCTATTGAGACAATTACATATATGCAGTGCAGCGGCAGTGTGAAATTTGCTGCAATTTTAAAGAGTCCTGTGTGTTTTCTGAGCACTGCCTTGCGTATCAATGAGAAAAAAAAAACAGAATGCCCCCCCACAATCCAGACCTTTCGGGGTCTGGTACGGATTTTAAGGGGAACCCCCTCACCAAAATTGTTTTTACAAAATGGAGTCGCCCCTAAAATCCATACCAGACCCTTATCCGAGCATGCAGTCTGGCAGTCTTAAACCATACCAGGCCACATGCCCTCAACATGGGGGGTGTGCTTTGGGGTAGGGGGGCTCTGTTCCCCCTGTCATGGTTACGCACACCCATAGCGACTAGTTAACCGAGATGCAGTTCCGTGACTGGGATATATCAGGGAATAAGGGGGAACTAATACTGAGCAATAAGACTGGCTGTGGTACTACAGCCTGCACTACCTTTGGCCACCACTAGAGGGAGACTCCACTCCAATGCAGCTGGCTGACCACACAAACAGATAAGAATCTTACATACAATCTGGTGCACTCTTAAGGGTTGGGGAGCAGTCTAGCAATTATCACACACTACTAGGATTCCTCCAGCCATCCTACAAGCTAGAACCCCAGTGTTAATCACTCTTACCACTGTCCACACTCCAGACCACCCAACAGTTTGTCCTTTTGTAGAAGCATACCGGACCATATGGGGACTCCCCAGTTTTGAACTGGCCTCGTAGAGGAACAACGTCCATATCTTAGGCTCCCCAATTTATTGAAATATGGATGTGGGCTGGACTTTAGCCCTTGGCCAATCAACCTAGGGGGGTGTTCCTGTCTCAGCCCACAGGATGTTTTGTGTTCTGAAATGACCAGAGTGGAATTAGCCCAGAGTGACGCTGATCGCTGGGTCATGGATAGGATTTCTGATAACAGCGCATTGGTCCGATCTTGACAGTACCAATACCTGCCTGCCTGCCGCAATCAGGCGCTATATAACGGTTTTGTGTGTTTCTCTAGGATTCTACGCATGCTACAAATACAGATTTCCATATACACGTAACCCAACATGTGTACCGTCAGAAGGAATTATTTTCAACTCTCTGCCACTAATATTTTACCTTTTATGTGAGATAAAATAGGTTCCTTAGATCTGTTGATACTATCAAAGTTTGCAGACCTTCTTGGGCCTTGCGAATGCCACTTGCCCATCCTTGTAGCCAAGATGACTAGTAGTTTACTTTGAGGCTTCAGGAAGGTGGCAATCTATGTTTGGGAACTTTTATTGGCATCTAGGTGTCAACTCTGGCCTAGAAACTGTCCCTTTTCTTTCAAATGCTAATGAAAGAACATATGTGTATGACTGATACATAGTTACATAAGGGTGAGGTTGAAAAAAGACACAAGTCCATCAAGTCTAACCTGTGTGTGTGATTATATGTCAGTATTACATTGTATATCCCTGTATGTTGCGGTCGTTCATGTGCTTATCTAATAGTTTTTTTAAACCATTGATGCCCCCCGTTGAAACCACTGCCTGTGGAAGGGAATTCCACATATTTGCTGCTCTTACAGTAAAGAACCCTCTACGCAGTTTAAGGTTAAACCTCTTTTCTTCTAATTTTAGTGAGTGGCCACGTTTCTTATTAAACTCCCTTCCACAAAAAAAAGTTTTATTCCTATTGTGGGGTCACCAGTACGGTGTTTGTAAATGGAAATCATATCCCCTCTCAAGCGTCTCTTCTCCAGAGAGAATAAGTAAAGTGCTCGCAACCTTTCTTCATAACTAATATCCTCCAGACCCTTTATTAGCTTTGTTGCCCTTCTCTGTACTCATTCCATTTCCAGTACATCCTTCCTGAAGACTGGTGCCCAGAACTGGACAGCATACTCCAGGTGCGGCCGGACCAGAGTCTTGTAGAGCTGGAGAATTATCACTTTTATCTCTGGAATTAATCCCTTTTAATGCATGCCATTATTCTGTTTGCTTTGTTAGCAGCATTGCTGAGCCTATCATCTATTAGGACCCCCAGGTCCTTTTCCATCCTAGATTCCCCCAGAGGTTCACCCCCTAGTGAGTAGATTGCGTTCATATTTTTGCCACCCAAATGAATTATTTTACATTAAACCTCATTTGCCATGTAGTTGCCCACCCTATTCATTTGTTCAGATCGTCTTGCAAGGTTTCCACATCCTGCTCTGGAGATTCTCAGTGAAAACTGAGGGGGAATTTGCTCCGGACATGTGTGAATCTAGCTTTAAAAAAGGGATATTAAGCTGCCTTGACACTGATGCACAGGTGCAGTGGTTAGCTGCACTAAGTTATAGACTTCTATTATATCCTGCGTGTTTGGTGCGCGTTTTGAATGTTTTTGTGTGCTTTCAGAAAAAGCACCACACCCGCAAGATGTAGTAGAAATCTATGGCAAAGCTCAGCTAACCTCCAGGAAAGCCGCAGGTGCACTGCACCCGTGGTACGGGTAAATCGCAGCTCATCATTGTGAAAGCAGCCTTATAGGGGGCTCAGGACAGTAAAGGCTCATTTTCATTTGCGGTTTGGGGGATGTTAAAGTGGATGTAAACCCACTCTCATCAATTCAAAACTACTGCCATAGTGGTGATCTATAAGGATATACATGCCTCCTGCATGTATCCTTACCTGTCAAATGTCCCCCCTTTAGCTGTATGAAACCCCCAAAAAGTGCAGATTCAGTGGGCGGGTCTGTTGTTCGGCGCTCGGTGGGCGGAGTCATGATGTCAGCAGACTCCCCGCCCACCTCTTTACTCCCCTTGGCCAGAGCGTGCAGGAGAGGCAGAGCGCATTCTGGGTAAAAGCAAAGCGCTCTCACGGCCCCCTGTCATTTCAGTAAACACACATGATAGTGGGGGATAATTGTGCGATGGGACAGCTGTGAGCACCGACCCCCCCCCCCCCCCCCCCCCTGCATGCTTTTCATCATCTGCTTATCCTCCTTCCTCCCACGGCTTTCACCTGAAAAGCCATGCAGGGGGGATCGGTGCTCACAGCTGTCCCCGTTGCACCGATCATCCCCCCGCCCCCTTTGTCTTCCTGCTCCTCCTTCACCCTGTTCTCCTCCTCCCCGATGTAAACCCCCCCCCGCCGTGTATTCATCATCAGCCCCCCCCCTCGTGTATTCATCATCTGCCCCCCCTCTTTCCCCCCCTCGTGTATTCATCCTCTGCCCCCCCCCTCCCTCTGCCCCCCCCGCCGTGTCTTCATCCTCTGCCCCCCGCCCCCCCGCCCCCCCCCGTGTATTCATCCTCTGCCCCCCCCCCTCGTTCCCCGAAGCCGCCGTGTCTTCATCCTGCGCCCCCCCCCCTCGTCCCCCGCAGCCGCCGGCTTTTCTCTCCTCTCCCTCGGGCTTGGGGGGGGGGGGGCGGGGGGGGGATCTGTCAGGATGGAGAGCGGAGAAAAGTGCCGTTATGTCATTTGACATTTCGGCTCTTTTCTTTTCTGAATGGGACACAGGAGCGTTCGTTACCGATCGCTCCTGTGTCCTGTGATAACTGAGCAGAGTAACCTGTGTGTTCCTCTGCTCAGTGTATGAATGGAGAGAAGCCGCTGTCTTCCCTCCATTCATCTTCAGTGCAGAGAAAGGACTGGGGAATCTGTCCTCTATCCTTTCTCTGTCTCAAATGGGAGATGTCAGGGGTCTCTGTTTGGACCCCTGACATGTCACCAAAGCCCCCAACAGGGCTGATAAAAAAAAAAAAGTCCAAAATAAAATTCTAAAAAAAAAAAAAAAAAAAAAAAAAAAAAAAGATAAAAATGTAATTGAAAAATAAAAACCAACTGACACCACAACCCCCCCCCCCATACCGACACGGTCCAGAGCCCCAGGACCACTGACACTGTCCACTGCCCCACTGACACTGTCCACTGCCCCACTGACACTGTCCACTGCCCCACTGACACTGCCCCACTGACACTGCCCCACTGACACTGACCCGTCCACTGCCCCACTGACACCGTCCACTGCCCCACTGCCCCACTGACACTGCACCACTGACACTGCCCACTGCACCACTGACACTGCCCACTGCCCCACTGACCACTGCCCCACTGCCCCACTGACACTGTCCACTGCCCCACTGACACCGTCCACTGACACCAACCACTGCCCCACTGACACACTGCCCCACTGACACCGTCCACTGCCCCACTGACACCGACCACTGCCCCCACTGACACCGTCCACTGACACCAACCACTGCACCACTGACACCACCACTGCCCCACTGACACCGTCCACTGCCCCACTGACACCGTCCACTGCCCCACTGACACCAACCACTGCCCCACTGACACCACTGACACCACCCACTGACCCACTGACACCGTCCACTGCCCCACTGACACCGACCACCCCCTTTCCCAAAAGCACTGTGAAAAAATATATTTAAAAAATAAAACCCCACCCTCCCATCATTGTTAGAATAGTACAAAAATAAATATAAAAAAAAAAATTAAAAATTTAATTGTAAAAATTTATAAAAATAAAAAAATCCACTGGTCCAAAATAACTTTTGAAAAAAAAAAATTAAATTGTAAAATAAAAAAATAATCTGACACTGTCCACTATCCTGACACCATCCTGCATGTACTACCCACCACTGTACACTCCGCATTCCTGTGATTCGCACCGCATTGCTGTTCACATCATATGGGATGTCTGAATGTAAACTGTATGGCTGAAATCGCATCACATTCGGACCAAACTCTCACAGGACCCTTTTTTGGTCCGCACCAGAATCGCATGGGTGTTCATGTCCCGTCAGTTCGCAGTGCGATATGCGAGCTGAAATGGGGGTGTCGTTAACATTGTATGACACTCCCCAGCAGTTCGCATATGGCAGTGTGAACTGCCGCGTGAGTCGGATGCGATGTGGGAACCCGTAATGGATTCGCAGGGTTCCCGAATCGCAGCCTTGGTGGGAGCAGTCAGGTGACATTTGTAGGCTGTATGCTTGGAGGCTCGGTTCACACTGGTGCGATTTGGGAACCCTGCGAATGCACTGCGAGTTCCCACATTGCACCCGACTCGCATGGCAATTCATACTGCCATATGCGAACTGCTGGGGAGTGTCATACAATGTTAACGACACCCCCATTTCAGCTCGCATATCGCACTGCGAACTGACAGTTAGGACATGAATCGGATCGCATAGGTGTGAACACCCATGCGATTCTGGTGCGGACCAAAAAAAGGGTCCTGTGCGATTTTTGTCCGAATGCGGTGCAATATCACACATACTATCTGTATGGCTGAAATCGCACTGCACGGACATCGCATGTGATTTGCACTGCAGTGCGGTGGGAATCACATGCGATATCCCACAGCACACTGGTGTGAACTGGCCCTAAGATCATTCAGCCTTACTGGGTGTAATTATAAAAAGTGAGAAATCCACCCCTCCCCCACATAACAAATCCTGGTGATGGAAAGGAATGTTATCTGTGATCAGGTGACCTCAGACACACACTGCACTATAACAATCATCAGATCACTGGTTGTTCTACTCTGCCCAGCTCTGACTACATACATGTCCCCTAAATCACTTGTCTGTCTATAGTCTGCTGACTGTTCACTGCATCCCATGATGAGAAACATCCAGTCAAAACACAGTAGGCAGCCAATCCTGGGAGAGCTGGAGGGGAGGGGAGGGGGGGGGATGTGAATTGTGAACTTTTTACACAGGATGTGCCTGTCTCAGGCTAGTGCATGAGATATGTAAATCACCTGTCACTCACAGCAAGGGGGCGTTTTTGACAAAGTTTTCAAGACTTTGTCAAGATTTCTCTAACTGAACAATAAAAGAGGATTGCTCAGGCCTCGAGTAAATCTGTGTGGCAAGACTGGGCTCAAATGAAAGGAAATCGTATTCTCTACATTATGACATAAAAAAAAAAAAAATTATTATCTGAAAGGACAAACAAAGAATCTGGCTGCCTAATTGCGCACTGAATATTGCTGGCCATACTTGTGGGATCCCCCTGGAAGCTGGAAGTCACTCTAGTAGGCATCGCTACTAGTAATCTCTACTAGCTCCTGGCTAATATGTTGAGTGGCTACCCTGCTGCTGCTTAGTGAACACAGGAGGTTGCCCTCTTGGCACGGGCAGTATTCAGAGAAAGCTTATTCACCTCATGCAAGCAGCGAACCTTTTGTATTTATTCAGAGAATGCAAAGTGTTCCTCGAATGGAATCTGTGTCAGGCGAGCAACATCCTGTGTTCACAATTCAGAAGAGCAGCCCCACAGCATAAGACCCGGAAGCTAGTGAAGATCATTGTAGTAGTGATGTCCACTTCAGGTATTTCCATCTACTTACACGGGTCCAAGCTGAGCCAATGTGTAAAAATTGCTATACCTGGAATTTATCTTCAACATTTTTAAAAACATGATAGCACAAGGCAGAACATAACATATATTCTAAGTGTAGTATAATCTTACCTTTTGTTGACAATTGCTACTTGCAAAAATGTGACTAACTTTTCAAAGACTTGGGGCTTCTGCCAAAATCAACTCGTTACTCTTTACTCCTCCCTCATTTACACGCACCGTATCTTACAAAGTGACAAATAACCCTGTCCTGATCATGCATATCAAATAGCTTGGTATTTGCACAGAAAAAAATGTAACAGCTAATATAGTTCCAGTGTGTGTGTGTGGGTGTGTGTGTGTGTGTGTGGCGGCCATAACCCACAGAGGGGCGGCCTAGACTTTTGGCCTTACCGGTTACCTCCGCTTGGCTTGTCGGTGAATGTCCAGGGGTTCCCAGGGTTTGTACCCAACAACTTTGGATGCTGACACAATAAAAGTCCTTTTGAAGGTTTTTATTTCTGCAGTGGTAACATCCAACATAACACAGTCTCAGATAGGAATAGAGGGCAAGGGTGAAGAAACCCAGGCACCTTGAACTGCTGACATCCACAAAATGTCTCTAATCAAACCCAGAGAGTAGCCACTCGCAGCTGGGTACTTCAATGCTGGACAAACCTCTAGCCAGAAGTATGGCAGCCAACAATGTGATCCGGAATTTGCAAAAAGTCTCTGACAAAGAATAAACTTGTAACCGAAGGTGAATAGGAACCTTTCTCACAGTACCTGGAACTTTCTCTGTCTCCTTGGCAGTACTGGGCAGTGTGGATTCTTTAGTGTCCATACAACTCAGCTTCCAGGCTCTTCCTGAGAAGCCAGCTTAATGGCCCTCCTCTGAAGAGTCCTCCCCCGGTCACTTGTATGAGCTGTGGTGCCCCTCCAATACTGAGAGCACATCGGGATGCCTTGAATCCTCCTTCAGTTACTGGGCCTCGGGCTAACCGGCTCCGAGACTCGGGAACAGACGGATCCTTGCCCCAGACCATGCAGGTCTATGAGGCTAGTCAAACTGAGCATGTTTGCGGGACGGCAAACGCTCCTAGTCCTGGTACCCCTCGTGGGGCTACCCCGGTCAAGAAGCAGGACTGCAGCTGAACCCCGAACACGTGACTTCAGCACCTTAAGTACCCTTCCCCAGACTACACAGCGGGGCCAGGCGCACCCACTGATTGGCAGAACCCTAGTACAGCCCAGCCAAACTGATGCCAAAGTTAACCTGTACAATTAACCCTCAGAACTAAATTTCCATGTATAGCGCACACTCGTTAAAGTGTGCCCGCTGTGTGTGTGTGTGTGTGTGTGTGTGTGTGTGTGTGTGTGTGTGTATGTATGTATGTATGTATGTGTGTGTGTATATATATATATATATATATACAGTGGTGTGAAAAAGTGTTTGCCCCCTTCCTCATTTCCTGTTCCTTTGCATGTTTGTCACACTTAAGTGTTTCGGAACATCAAACCAATTTAAACAATAGTCAAGGACAACACAAGTAAACACAAAATGCAATTTGTAAATGAAGGTGTTTATTATTAAAGGTGAAAAAAAATCAAAACCATCATGGCCCTGTGTGAAAAAGTGATTGCCCCCCTTGTTAAAACATACTATAACTGTGGTTGTCCACACCTGAGTTCAATTTCTCTAGCCACACCCAGGCCTGATTATTGCCACACCTGTTCACAATCAAGGCATCACTTAAATAGGAGCTGCTTGACACAGTAAGGTCCACCAGAAGATCCTTAAAAGCTACACATCATGCCGAGACCCAAAGAAATTCAGGAACAATTGAGAAAGAAAGTAATTGAGATCTATCAGTCTGGAAAGGGTTATAAAGCCATTTCCAAAGCTTTGGGAATCCAGCGAACCACAGTGAGAGCCATTATCCACAAATGGCGAAGACATGGAACAGTGGTGAACCTTTCCAGGAGTGGCCGGCCGCCCAAAATTACCCCAAGAGCGCAGCGACGACTCATCCAAGAGGTCACAAAAGAAACCACAACAACGTCCAAGGAACTGCAGGCCTCACTTGCCTCAGTTAAGGTCAGCGTTCATGCCTCCACCATCAGGAAAAGACTGGGCAAAAATGGCCTGCATGGCAGAGTTCCAAGGAGAAAACCACTGCTGAGCAAAAAGAACATCAAAGCTCGTCTCAATTTCTCCACAACACATCTTGATGATCCCCAAGACTTTTGGGACAACATTCTGTGGACCGATGAGACAAAAGTGGAACTCTTTGGAAGGTGTGTGTCCAAGCATATCTGGCGTAGAAGGAACACTGCATTTCAGAAAAAGAACATTATACCAACAGTAAAATATGGTGGTGGTAGTGTGATGGTCTGGGGCTGTTTTGCTGCTTCAGGACCTGGAAGACTTGCCGTGATAAAAGGAACTATGAATTCTGCTGTCTACCAAGAGATCCTGAAGGAGAATGTCCGACCATCTGTTCGTGTACTCAAGCTGAAACGAACTTGGGTTCTGCAGCAGGACAATGATCCTAAACACACCAGCAAGTCCACCACCGAATGGCTGAAGAAAAACAAAATGAAGACTTTGGAGTGGCCTAGCCAAAGTCCTGACCTGAATCCTATTGAGATGTTGTGGTATGACCTTAAAAAGGCCGTTCATGCTCAAACCCTCTAATGTAACTGAATTAGGACAATTCTGCAAAGATGAGTGGGCCAAAATTCCTCCAGGACGCTGTAAAAGCCTCATTGCACGTTATCGCAAACGCTTGGTTGCAGTTGTTGCTGCTAAGGGTGGCCCAACCAGTTATTAGGTTTAGGGGGCAATCACTTTTTCACACAGGGCCATGATGGTTTGGATTTTTTTTCACCTTTAATAATAAACACCTTCATTTACAAATTGCATTTTGTGTTTACTTGTGTTGTCCTTGACTATTGTTTAAATTGGTTTGATGTTCCAAAACACTTAAGTGTGACAAACATGCAAAGGAACAGGAAATGAGGAAGGGGGCAAACACTTTTTCACACCACTGTGTATATACATACATACATACACTATATATATATATATATATATATATATATATATATATATATATATTGTGTGTGTGTGTGTGTGTGTGATTGAATTTAGTATATTATACTAGGCATTCACGTTCAATGAATGGGAGGTGAAGTAGTTGAATGACAGGATTCCACTGTCCATTCACAGAACGCAATTTGCGTCTGAAAAAGTTTGAGAGCTGGATCTAAAATTTTTCCGACAGCAAAATCCGATCAGACTTTTTCCGATCGTGTGTATAGAATTTTGACGCACAAGGTGCCACGCATGCTGAGAATAAATTTGGGGACGAAAGCTATTGGCTACTTGCCTCTACGTACGTGTGTGACCGTGTATGCAACACAAGTTTCATAGGCATTAGAGTCTACAAGCTCAATCCTGATGTACTGATGGCCTATCATTTCTTGAGGCCCTAAATTGTCAGGACAGTCAAGAAACCCCCCCCCCCCCCACCCCCCAAATGACCCCTTTTTATAGAGATGACAGTCCAAAGTATTTAGTAAAAGGCATAGTGAGTTTTTTTTTAAGTTATACTTTTTTTTCCCACAATAGTTTGGAAAATGAAGGATCTTTTATTTTTTTTTGTTTTATTTCCACAAAATTGTCATATTAACAATTTATTTCTCACATATGGCCTAGATAAACTTGCAGTTACACCCCAAAAAACATTCTGCTACTCCTGAGTATGGCGATACCACATGTGTGACACTTTTCCACAGCCTGGCCACATACAAACGTGCAGGGAGCACCATCAAGCGTTCTAAAGGCATAAATTAAACATTTAATTTCCTAAGTACTTATCACATTTTCGAAAGCCCTGGAGCACCAGGACAATAGAATTAGATGTGGCAGATTCTCATGGACAGATGATCAGATGTGCGCAGATGATCATGGACAGATTTGCATCAGATGTGCGCAGGTGATCAGACAGATGTGCACCAGATCATGGACAGATGTGCGCAGATGATCACAGACAAATGTGCACAGATCAGACAAATGTGCGCCAGATAATCAGACAAATTTGTGCAGATGATCAGACAGATGTGCGCAGATGATCACGGATAGATGTGACAGATTTTCCCAGGACCATTTTTAAGGCAGGGCAAAAGGGGAAGCTGCCCTGGGCCCCATCATTGTTGTGGGGCCCAAAGCAGCTGCCTCATACTTGCCAACTATCCCAGTTTAAGTTCCCTTATCCCTTGAAGTTTTAGTCCCGTGCTGTGTACCAATATCTCAGTGTAAAGTTCTGTTGCTGCTGCCCAGCTCTGCCCTTTTGCCATGTACAGATGACTCACGTGCAGAACCTGTGTTTACATGTAATAACCGGCATTAATATGTAAATAGTCGTGGACCAAGGCATTGATATGTAAATAGAGGCAAAATTCATATTTATAGAAAATCCCACGAGGTCGTATCTACCATCACTTCTGCTGAATGCTGCCTACTGGGGAGGTAAAGGAGCATGCTTGAAAGTCCTGCCCACAACTATAGTCATTAAGCTGAACATCAGCCTGTTCTGCAAAGGTAAGCAAATAGGAGGTGAAACCCTTCTTCAAAATAACATGGTGCCACAGCACCCTGAATTTTAATGCATGTGCCAACAGTCATTGCGTGGTAAGGATATGCAGTAACCTCTAGGAACCAATCAGTGAGCAGTAATAATGTGCAGTAGCATCTAGCAACCAATTAGTGAGTGGTATAGATGTCCAGTAACCTCTAACAATCAATAAGTGAGCAGTATTGATATACAGTAATCTCTAGCAACCAATCAACAAGCAGAAGTCATGTGCTGTAACCTCTAAAAAATAGACATCGATCCATAATGTGTGCTGTAACCTCTAGCAGCCAGTCAGTGAGCAGTAATGATACACTGTAACCTCTGGCAACCAATTGCAATCGCTATCCTGATCTGATTCAGTAAACTGATTTTGAGTCTAGCTGCTATTTATTATATGTCTCAGAGCATGTGGAAAGCGAAATTTGCATGGAAGAGGGGGCCCAAGAACATTTTTGCCCAGGGTCCAATCAATAATAAAGACGGCCCTGGATGTGCCAGATGATCATGGACAGATGTTCAGTGGGAAAGATGTTTACTGGGACAGATGTGGGACAGGTGTTGGTGTTTTCACTGTTTGGGGACACTAGCTGGGTGATCAGTGTGTTAAAAAAAATAAATAAAAAAAAAACCCAGCGAATACACACTGATCCGCAGATCCGCTCTCCTTCTCCTAACTGACTCTGTCTGAGGAGAAGCATTGCCTGGCAACGGCTCTCTGCTTATATTACATTATGGCTGTGATTGGACACAGCAGTCATATGATCAGGAGGGACAATCACAGAGCCCTCCTGTCGAGTGACGTTGCCCTGTCTCTGGGGAAACTAGCACATCGGGGTGGGAAGTAGTGCGGGGTAAAGCAGGCTGCGAGGAGGCAAAATGTCTCCTCACTGCCTGTCTAATGCTTTCTGAAGATTTATCCAAATGCCGACTGCTCTTCAGATAGCAAAGCACATTTGAATGAGTCTTTAATTTTTTTAAATTACTTTTTAGAATTGAAAAATTATAATTTTTTTGTACATATTTAACTGCCCTGTATTGGGGCCTTTGGTGAAATATTAGGGGTGTAAACAGACACCTGATATTCCACATTTGGGATAGAAAAAGGACTGAGGACAAAGATTCCCCAGTCTCTTTTTTTCACTGCAGCCTTAGCTGCACTGGACAGAAAATTAATGGGAAGTGCTCTGTGCTGAGCGGCTTCCTGTTCATTCACAAACCGAAGCATAGTAAACACAGTTTACTATGCTTCAATTGTGACACAGGAGCGATTGGTACTGATCTAATGGCTTCATTTCAGCACACATTCTAGGGAATTGACTTAGCTTTTTGTGCCATTATAAGGGTGAAAACTGTCAGGAGTGGTGTGTGCCACATATAAGTGGATAGACCTATTTCACACCTATTTGTGCCAGAGTGAAATAAAAACAGACCTGACCTGACGTATGGGATGTGAGCTGCTGGCAGACAGTTCACACCCCTCTCTCTGCCTATGCATGGATTATCATTACACTACATGAGCAGAGCCTGCAGGGTTGGAGCTGCGTAGGGGTTTGGACAGGCAGAGAGATCTGAGAATTCAGCTTCAGCACTCCTTTTCTGTTCTCTGTTCTGCCATGTCTATTAGAGATAAAAAAACAAGAGGTTTGGGACTTTAGATGGAGCCTGGACAAACGCAGGCCTCCATCCCTAATTAGATAAATTAAACGAACGGTTGGGACTTTAAATGAGGCAGATGATCAATATTCAAATACAGAGTATATTTAATCAATGAAATACAGAGTAAATTTGATCAAATTGTATACATTCACATTACATGAAAAATATTAGTAAAAAAACGATTTCATATATATACACACACATGTCATAAATAATTAGCACATGCATTCATGAACATTTAAAACAGTCCAATCCATTGACCCATCCTGGTTGGGCAATTAAATGCCAATCAATGTGTTTGTGTCCTGTCCAACATTGGTAGCATATGATGGTATATGTGTTGGCATCCCATATAGCTTGATGCGTTTCATGATTTGAATCATTCATCAATTGTGTATTTAAGGGGTACATAATGGCAAGTCAGGTATGTGGCATGAAAGCAACATAGTAGAAAATTGTTAGGACAGGAGGGAAGGGTGACCCATCCCAGTCACTTACATGACATGCAATTGGAAAGGGGTATGCAGTATGATACAAAATGGGAACCACCAGATGAGCCTGGCAGGGGAACTGAGGTGACTAAGCCCGCACACATAGCGAGCGCGCACATATAAACCCCTAAAGAAGAAAAAAGAAAATAAATCTCCATAAAAAATGTATAAAAGTGTTAAAGAACATCTGGGGTTGGTAGAGTAATGAGGGGTATAAGTAGTGAGGGAGTGGTGGGTAGACCACTAACCCTGGAGTCTAAGAGTGAAGCGGCAAAAAACGGGATATTACCTTAGACTGCCCCCTGCCTTAGGCCGCCCCTGCATTTAATGATGTGTAAATGATTACAAACGTGCATTCATTTGTTACTTTTATATCTATCACAAATTCAGCTTTAAGAATAGAAGCGTTATTCGTATACACAACCTTTTCCAAGATTAGAACTGCCATTAAAAGAATACTTCTACTGACTAGCTTGCTTTGTAAATCATTTATTAAGATGTCTTGAATAAGAACGCCTGCATTGCCACAACCAATTCCTTGAAAACCTCTTGAACAAATGTGTGATGTTGTAATGTACATTCTAATTATAAAAGAAAATTATATTTTCTTTTCAGAAGGAAATTCATCCATATTACAATTTGACTGTAAGAGTGATAAGAGCCCAAAATATACATGGCACAGACATGTGTAAGTAATGTTTCTTTTCTTTATATGTGTACTAACACTACCTAGAATGATAACACTGAACAAACACTTTTTCTCTTTGTAAGTTTGTACTTTGAATCAACCTCGTCTCTATAGAATGTAGACGAAAACATACTTGTATAAAAATTCAGTATATATTTAAAGTGATTGTAAACGATCACCTTGAAAAACAACCGATTCAGTTTAAAATAGAATTGAAATGCAAAACATTTTTGTATAAAAAAAAAACATAAATACCTTTCTTTTTTTCCCCTTTTTTGAAAGTGATCACATTGCCTCTGTTCTTAGCTGCATAAGAGTTGGGGGGGGGGGGGGGGAGCATATCACAATAAAGTGTTATTATAGTTCTTTATGTGCATTATAGTGTGAATGGGCCCTAAAAAGTGAAGGTCGGAGACAGGTGCCAGTAATGCCGCATACACATGACCGGACTTTGACGGACTAGGTCCGACAGACTTTCGGCAGAGTTCCGACTGACTTTCTGAACGAACGGACTAGGCCACACACAAGCACACCAAAGTCCGACGGATTCGAACGTGATGACGTAAGACCAGACTAGAATAAGGAAGTTCATAGCCAGTAGCCAATAGCTGCCCTAGCGTCGGTTTTCGTCCATCGGACTAGCATACAGACAAACTGATTTTTTGACCGGACTCAAGTCCGTCGGAAAGATTTGAAACATGTTTTTTTTTGTTTGTTTTTTTCTGGTTCAATTATTTTTATTAAGAAATTTTTCACATATACAAAAAACATTCCACATTATTTCATATTCATATATAAAAACATCCTTATGCATTACTTATACATACATATCTAACAAATAAATAAAAAAACACAAAAAGGACCACGATCAAAAAAACACATGAATCAATCTCAATATGCTTTTCAAAAAAAAAAATCAAGAGTAGTCCACAGTATCCCCCCTATACCTGGTATATTTCAATACCTCTACTCACTTTATTTTAATAATGTTTTATATATATTTTTCCCTTTTTTCCTCCCTTTTCTCTTCTCCCCTTTCCTTCCTCCCCCCTTTCCCTTCTACAATTAATTATCCCCCAACATAATTCCCTTAATCCCCTATTGGGTTTGTGAAAACCAATAAAGTGAGTCTTGATTGTAGTGAGTCTTGAAACATGTTTTAAATCTAAAGTCCGTCTGATTTTTAGACAGCAAAGGTCCAATGAAGCCCACACACGATCGAATTGTCCGACCGATTCGTTCCGTCGGACCTAGCCCGTCAAAGTCTGGTCGTGTGTACGCAGAAGATAGACACTTTCCCGGAAGTGTTAGTTTTGGAGTGGACTACAGTAAGAAACTTCCTTAGAATCTGAGCAGCATTTAGATGTGCCGACAGCAGGAAACAAAGAGTTTACTACTTTTTTTTTTTTATTTTTTTTTTTTTTACTTCATCTAAGTTGTATATAGGTTCCTGAATGTTAAATCTGAACTCTAGGGAAGATATGCAGTATCTCTCAAAATTGAGTACACCACTCACAGTTTTGTAAGTATTTTATTATATCTTTTCATGTGACAACTTAAGAAATTACACTTTGTAGTAGTGAGTGTACAGCTTGTATAACAGTGTCAATTTGCTGTCCCCTGAAAATAACTCAACACACAGCCATTAATGTCTAAACCGCTGGCAACAAAAGTGAGTACACCCCTAAGTGAAAATGTCCAAATTGGGCCCAATCAGCCATTTTCCCTCCCCGGTGTCATGTGACTTGTTACAAGGTCTCAGGTGTGACGGGAGCAGGTGTGTTAAATTTGGTGTTATCGCTCTCACTCTTTCATACTGGTCACTGGAAGTTCAACATGGCACCTTATGGCAAAGAACTCTCTGAGGATCTGAAAAAAAGAATTGTTGCTCTCCATGAAGATAGCCTAGGCTATAAGAAGATTGCCAAGACCCTGAAACTGAGCTGCAGCACGGTGGCCAAAACTATACATCGGTTTAAAAGGACGGGTTCCACTCAGAACAGGCCTCGCCATGGTCGCCAAAGAAGTTGAGTGCACGTGATCAGCATCATATCCAGAGGTTGTCTTTGGGAAATAGACGTATGAGTGCTGCCAGCATTGCTGCAGAGGTTGAAGGGGTGGGGGGTCAGCATGTCAGTGCTCAGACCATACGCCGCACACTGCATCATATTGGTCTGCATGGCTGTCATCCCAGAAGGAAGCCTCTTCTAATGATGATGCACAAGAAATTCTGCAAACAGCTTGCTGAAGACAAGCAGACTAAGGACATGGATTACTGGAACCATGTCCTGTGGTCTGATGAGACCAAGATAAACTTATTTGGTTCAGATGGTGTCAAGCGTGTGTGGTAGCAACCAGGTGAGGAGTACAAAGACAAATGTGTCTTGCCTACAGTCAAGCATGGTGGTGCTGGTGTCATGGTCTGGGGCTGCATGAGTGCTGCCGGCACTGGGGAGCTACAGTTCATTGAGGGAATCATGAATGCCAACATGTACTGTGACATACTGAAGTAGAGCATGATCCCCTCCCTTCGGAGACTGGGCTGCAGGGCAGTATTCCAACATAATGACCCCAAACACACCTCCAAGACGACCACTGCCTTGCTAAAGAAGCTGAGGGTAAAGGTGATGGACTGGTCAAGCATGTCTCCAGACCTAAACCCTATTGAGCATCTGTGGGGCATCCTCAAACGGAAGGTGGAGGAGCGCAAGGTCTCTAACATCCACCAGCTCCGTGATGTCATCATTGAAGAGTGGAAGAGGACTCCAGTGGCAACCTGTGAAGCTCTGGTGAACTCCATGCCCAAGAGGGTTAAGGCAGTGCTGGAAAATAATGGTGGCCACACAAAATATTGACACTTTGGGCCCAATTTGGACATTTTCACTTTGTTGCCAGTGGTTTAGACATTAATGGCTGTGTGAGTTACTTTGAGGGGACAGCAAATTTACACTGTTATACAAGCTGTACACTCACTAATTTACATTGTAGCAAAGTTTAATTTCTTCAGTGTTGTCACATGAAAAGATATACAGGCATACCCCACTTTTAAGTACACAATGGGGTTTATTTACTAAAACTGGAATGTGCAAAATCAAGCTCCCTTCTGCATAGAAACCAATGGGCTTCTAACCTCGGCTTGTTCAATTAAGCTTTGGTAATAAAACCTGGAGGCTCATTGGTTTGTATGCAGAAGTGAGCCTTATTTTGCACTTTCAAGCTTTAGTAAATAAACCCCAATGTGTACTGTATTGTGCCGGTCGGTCCAGCACTTACCCCATTGTGGCGGGTGGCAGGCAGAGTGGTGCAGCGGCTCGGCTCTCCGACGTGGCAGCTTCCAGCTCCTCCCCTCCTAGGCATCCAATAGGATCGCCTGTCCTTTCAGCCAATCCGGTGACCAGTGTCAAAACCCGTTTCCTGATTGGCTCAGTGTTACAACAGCGAACTATTGATTCGCTGTTGTAACACACCTGGGTGGGCTCGGAACATACTCTCTGCGACCCGAGCCCACCCTATATTCAAGCCTATTAGGCTCTGGCTCTAATCGATGCTTAAAAAAAAAAAACAGCCCCTCCACATTGGAATCCATGCGACGGTGTCCTGGATGGGGAGACGGTGATGGACGGGAGGGGGGGGAGTGGTCATCGCCCATATGCCCTTAATGGATGGAACGCCCCTGGTCAGCAGTTTATAAGGCAGTGTACAGTGGGTTATCGGGAGAGATGTACAGGGATTAGCAGGGAAGTATAAAGGTGGCAACAGGGTAGGGGACAGGGAGTCAGCAGGGAAGTGTGCTAGGGATCAGCAGGGTAGAGGATGAGAAGTCAACAGGGAGCGTACAAGATCAGTAGGACTGTGTACAGAGGGTCAGCAGGGCAGAGGACAGGGAGTCTGCATGGTGGTGTACAGGGCATCAACAGGGTAGAGGACAGGGGTCAGCTGGGTGGAGAGCAAAAGTTATCAAGGCAGAAGACTTGGGTCAGTAGGGCAGTGTACAGGGGTCTCCTCCAAGGGCTTCTTATCTCCCAGCAGCAGCAAATGTGAGTAGGGGGTAGGTGATCAAACCGTGTACAGTCTATTCTAGTGATTCTGTGTCACCTGCTGCTTGGAGGAGAGCACAGCACAACCCGCACGTCCTCCTGGCTCTCTCCTGTCTGCCACTGTCACTTCTCAGTGGACGTTTTTACTTTAGTTACCTAAAGCAAGCTGCCCTCCCCTCAACAAAATGTTCATGGGGTGGCCTGCCTGGGGGGGAAACTAAAATCTAGGGGGAGCAAAGCCCACCCCAGCACCCCCCTAGATCCGGCCATACTGCTGATAAGGCAGTACCGCTGGCCATCCTGTACTGGGCCTGGGCCCCATCAGTTTAAAAGGGGGGGGGGGCTGGGCACCTGCCAAGCAGGATAGCTGGCTGTACTGCATTATTGCCAACTCTTGTGCCTCCCCCTGCAGCTCTGCCAGCTTCTCCTCCTATTTATCCCTCCAGCTGCACTGCAGGGGGATCAGTATCGGTGCCCCCACCCCCCTGCTGTCCAGGCCCCCTGTCTGCCCCTTGCAGTGCTGCCAGCTTCCTTCCTCTCCTGCCTACAGCCGCTGCAGACACACAGAGATTGTTTCAGAATGGGGGTGGTAAATATGTCCTATTTTCCAGCCGCTTCCTTTTATGAAGGAACTAATTGATACCAATTGCTTCTGTGTCCAGTCATCACTGAAGCTGTGTTTACTATGCTTCCATTTGTGAATAAACTGGAAGCCGCTTAGCACAGAGCACTTTCCATTCATTCACTGTCCAGTGTAGGTGAGGCTGCAGAGAAAGGGACTTGGGAATCTCTGTCCTCAGTCCCTTTCTCTGTCTCAAATGTGGGACATCCGGAGTTAGTTTATACTACTGATTTCTCACCAAAACAAGGCAGTTAAAAAAAAAAAAAATGTACAAAATCAAACATTTATTCGAAAAAAAAAATTAAAAAATTGTAATTCTAAAAATGCTGTTCATCTGAAAGGGTCTTGTTCGATGGGGGTATAATTTCTGCCATGGCTGCAAAGCATAGCATTGCGTCCGTAGCATTTTAGAAAATATATCATTTGATATTTTCAGAGGGGTTGACCCTGTCAGGTAGGTCCTAGAGGACCCTGTGATTTCTAACAGCAGCCCTGATAAAAAATATATCATCCGTGGAATTCAGCTTTAAAATCATACTGTAAAGACATTGTCATGCTCGGGTAATATAAAATAGTTTACTGCAGTAATTGCCAAGGAAACCAGCAATGACACAGGGCAAAGGTTTTTTTTAAATATCTTTACCTAGTGAAATTTAACATATTTACAGACGAGTAATACATACAATACAATCTCAAAGGCTAGCCATATAATTGTACTGGCTTTTATTGAATTGACTTTTAACCATACTCTGTTAAATATTCCACAATTAAAGCAGCTGGCACCCAGTATATACACAGGATACCATTTGTTTGTATTTAAGGAAACCTGGAGTACATTATCTTTATTCCGTCAGGATACTTCAAGTGACATTCCAATTTCTGATGACAGTTTTAAGTGAACATTTCTGTATTTAGGCTACAAACAAGTACAATATGCAATTAGCAATGTGATTTAAGGTAAACATATTACTTATTTTATTTTCGATATAGTGAGTAAGACGCTCAGGGACAGGACGGTGACAGTCTCTCTCCATGTCAGGTGGTCCCTCCAGTCCAAACAGTACTGACAGTCCCACTCCCCGCTTGCCTTGCTCACGTCCCGCAGACCCATACACGAGGTTCCAGCCACTCTGCTTGGCTCCCTTGCACCATGACATCACACGACATGCTCAGGGCCACCTCCACCAGACCAGGCCCCCCTGGCGGCACCGCCCGAACACACTGTAGCAGGCTCCTGGATGGTCTCAGCTGGCTCTGGACTAGAACTGCGCATATGCTGTTCCGAGTCAAGTGTCACAGCCATATTTTTAACTGGCAAACTTTTCTTGTCACTGGCATTTACTGGCAGGAGAAAAGTGCCCGTTTTTAACTGGCTGTCAGTAAAAATACTGATGGTTGGCAACACTCCCACACACCCAAGGTCTGGCCATGCTGCTTGGCTCCCTTGCACCATGACGTCACATGACACGCACAGGAACCGCTTCCGCCAGACCCATGCCACGTGAATACACTGTAGCAGGCACTCGGATGGTCTGCAAAAGACTTGAGACTGGGGCAGAGGTTCACCTTCCAGCAGACAAACGACCCTAAACATACAGCCAGAGCTACATTGGAATGGTTTAGATCAAAGCAATTTCATGTGTTAGAATTGCCCAGTCAAAGCCCAGACCTAAATCCAATTGAGAATCTGTGGCAAGATTTGAAAATTTGCTGTTCACAGACACTCTCCATCCAACCTGACAGAGCTTGAGCTATTTTGCAAGGAAGAATGGGCAAAAATGTCACTTTCTAGCTGTGCAAAGACTTGCAGCTGTAATTTGAGCGAAAGGTGGTTCTACAAAGTATTACATAGTTACATGTAGTGAAATTGAAAAAAAGACACAAGTCATCAAGTCCAACCTATGTATGTGCTTATATGTCAGTATTACATTGTATATCCCTGTATGTTGTTTGTTCAGGTGTTTATCTAATAGTTTTTTTTAAACTATCGATGCCCCCCACTGAAACCACCGCCTGTGGAAGGGAATTCCACATCCTTGCCGATCTAAAGCTGGCCATACACCTATAGATTATCTGCAGATTTTCTATGGTTTGATGGAAAAAGTGCAACAGATTTCTCCAGGTCCTTTTCCATCCTTGCCCCCCCCCCCCCCCCCAGTGAGTAGATTGCATTCATATTTTTGCCACTCAAATGCATTATATTAAATTTTTCCACATTAAACCTCATTTGCCATGTAGTTGCCCAACCCATTAATTTGTTCAGATCTTCTTGCAAGGTTTCCACATCGTGCAGAGAAGTTATTGCCCTGCTTAGCTTAGTATTGTCTGCAAATACAGAGATTGAACTGTTTACCCCATCCTCCAGGTCATTTATGAACAAATTAAATAGGATTGGTCCCAGCACAGAACCCTGGGGGACCCCGCTACCCCACCCTGACCATTCTGAGTACTCCCCATTTATCACCACCCTCTGAACTCGCCCTTGTAGCAAGTTATCAATCCATGTACTCACCCTATGGTCCATGCCAACAGACCTTACTTTGTACAGTAAACGTTTATGGGGAACTGTGCCAAATGCTTTTGCAAAATCCAGATACACCACGTCTACGGGCCTTCCTTTATCTAGATGGCAACTCACCTCCTCATAGAAGGTTAATAGATTGGTTTGGCAAGAACGATTCTTCATGAATCCATGCTGATTACTGCTAATGATACAGTTTTCATTACTAAAATATTGTATATAGTCCCTTTTCATCCCCTCCAAGAGCTTGCATACTATTGATGTTAGGCTAACTGGTCTGTAATTCCCAGGGATGTATTTTGGCCTTTTTTAAATATTGGTGCTAATTTAGCTTTTCTCCAATCAGCTGGTACCATTCCAGTCAGTAGACTGTCAGTAAAAAATAATTGACTCAGGGGGCTGAATACAAATGCACACCACACTTTTCAGATATTTATTTGTAAATTTGGAAAACTTTTTATTTATCCTTTTCCTTCCACTTTGTGTTGGTCTATCATTTAAATACATTTATGTTTTTGGTTGTAACAAATTTCAAGGGGTATGAATACTTTTTCAAAGCACTGTATATGACTATGTGGTGCTAACCTCATCTGCATATATGCATGTATTCTTTTTTGGCTATAGATTGGAATTAACAGTGGAACAATTACCTGTATTATGCTATTTGCACCTATTATAATTGTGCTTATATGAATACAACTTTATTGCAAAGTATTCCTGTTATGTGGTGTGCTTACTCTGTATATTTACATATCCCAGGAGGCATCAGCTTCCATTCAGCAGACAGAGGGGGAGGGCAGGCCAGGCCTGTTGGTTCATCATCATGCCTGAATCCAGAAGAGACAGCAGTCTCCCAATGATATCATAAAAGAAGCTGCCAGTTTGGGACTCTGGTGGTGTCAATGGAGCAGCTAAATTGCAGCAGGATAATGCTGGATCGGCTGGGTGGGTATCAGAATTGAAAACAACCTATTATTGGGTAAGTGGAGATTTATGAAAAAAATAAAACAGGAGGAGGGCAAAGGTGAAGTTTCCCTTTAATTTCAGTAAAGCTGAAATTAGGCATAGGGCTACACCAGCAATTGCATTTCTATACCATTAGTGCCTTGTACACACGGTCGGACATTCCGACCACAAAATCCGTCTTTTTTTTTTTCAGACGGATTTTGGCTGAAACTTGTGGTGCATACACATAGTCGGACAAAGTTGACGGAAAATATGATCGTTCCGAACGAGGTGACGTATAAAACGTACGACGGGACTACGTAGAGGCCAGTAGCCAATAGCTTTTGTCTCCAAATTTCTTCTGAACATGCGTGGCACTTTGTGCATCGGAATTCTCTACACACGATCGGAAAAAGTCAGATTGGATTTTGTTGTCGGAAAATTTTAGATCCTGCTCTCAAATTTTTCCGACTGAAAAAGTCCGCTAGAGCCCACACACGATCGGATTTTCCGACAACATAATCCGATCAGACTTTTTCCATAGGAATATCCGACCGTGTGTACGGGGCATTAGATTTTACCTCATTTTAAATAATCAAAAATGTTAGGAAATGATTATGGAGTTGCACAGTTATGTACAATAATGTATAATCAATAAATTTGTTTATTGATCTTAAAGAAAAACAGGTATACTCCAAAAGATATGGATGGATAAAATAAAATAGGTGATGCCCTGTATGCTCTGACTGTCAAAGCCGACTTCAACAGAACAATCCAGGGAATTCTCTCCATTTTAATCGCACATGTGGAGTAACTGAGAACAATGGGGTTTAGAGCAAAGTAGTTTTTGGTAACGCACTAAAACAATTACAGATATATTGCCAGGGTCTTAAATCTGTTGTTTAATATTTCCATTGTTATCTGTCTCCAGTGTCAGCTGCAGATTGCTATGTTCAGCTACAACTCCCCACAGCATCTTCTGTTCCTTCCCGGACAAAAGTTGTTTACAATTCCAGTGACCCTGAGTGGCATGAAAGCTTCCACTATCGTATTCATGGAGCAATAAAGGTGAGAGCTATTGAAATGAAATCCTTTCTGGTATTAAAAAAATCAAAGAAGTTGGGCAGAAAATTGTCAGCTGAACAGCAGCTGCATCTAATGAAATGTATCTGCTATTCAAGTATTCCAACAGTGGCCCATGCTGGCTGTCAAAATACAATAGCCAGGAAGTGCAGATTTGTCAGTCTGTCAGTGTATGGCCAATCGCCAATCAGTCAGATGTCTTCCTCACTTTGATCTACTTCTTCTCTTCCCCTTTTCTTCCCCTCCTTCTTCCACCCTTCATCTACTGGCACCACAGTATGCACCCTCATGCCCCTTATCTAGCCTCTTTCCTATATACAATGCTGTGAAAAGTGTTTGCCCCCTTTCTGATTTTTTTTTTTTGCATATTTGTCACACTAAAGCCCCATACACACGGTCAGACTTTTTCATGGATTCTGTCCGATCGGACAAGGTTGTTGAAAAATCAGACCGTGTGTATGCACCATCGGACAGTGTTCGTCGGTTTGACCGACGGACAAAGTCTTATCTCCTGCTGGAAAGATTTGCCGACAACACGGTCCGATCACACCAAATCCGATCGTGTGTACGGTTGTCCGACCGGACAAAGTGCTACGCATGCTCAGATCACATTACAAGACCAAAGCTATTGGCTACTAGCCTCTACGTAGTCCCGTCGTAGGCAACAAACGTCACCACGTTCAGAATGATCGGATTTTCCGACAACTTTGTCCGACCGTGTGTACGCAAAACCAACATCGGACAAAGTATGACGGACATGGTCCGACAGACCTGGTCCGCGGATTGTCCGACCGTGTGTATGGGGCTTTAAATGACTCAGATCATCAAACAAATTTTATTACTACACAAAAATAACTTGAGTAAATACAAAATGCAGTTTTTAAATGATGGTTTCATTTATTAAGGCAAAAAAGCTGTCCAAACCTGCCTGGCTTTAAGTGAAAAAGTAATTGCCCCCTAAACCTAATAACTGGATGTGCCACCCTTGGGGGGCAACAACTGCAATCAAGCGTTTGCGATAACTGGCAATGAGTGTTTCACATTGCTGTGGAGCAATTTTGGCCCACTCTTCTTTGTAGAATTGTTTTAATTCAGCCACATTGGAGGGTTTTGCAGCATGAACGGCCTGTGTAATGTCACGATACAGCATCTCAATTGGATTTAAGTCTGGGCTTTGACTAGGCTACTCCAAAACCTAAATTTTGTTTTGTT
The DNA here is from genome assembly GCA_028564925.1 of Lithobates sylvaticus. NCBI lineage: Eukaryota > Metazoa > Chordata > Amphibia > Anura > Ranidae > Lithobates > Lithobates sylvaticus. The sequence goes on along the minus strand of CM053038.1, from coordinate 141,155,357 downwards.
TGAACCATTTGGAGGATGACTTGTTGTTGAGTTTTTGTCCTGCTGCATAACACAAGTAGACTTGAGCTGGAGGTCGCAAACTGATTGCCGGACATTCTCCTTTAGGATTTTCTACTAGAGCTCAGAATTCATGTTTTCATTAATTATGGTAGGTCGTCCAGTTCCTGAAGCTGCAAAGCAGCCCCAGACCATTACACTACCACCTCAATGTCTGACTGTTGGTATGAAATGCTGTATTCGTTTTATGGCAGATGTAATGGGACGCACACCTTCCAAAAAGTTGTCTCATCAGTCCACAGAATATTTGCCTAAAAGTCTTGGGGATAATCAAGATGTTTTTTGGTAAATGTGAGATGAGCCTTTGTGTTAATTTTGGTCAGCAGTGGCTTTGGCCTTGGAACTCTCCCATGGATGCCATTTTTGCCCAGTCTCTTTCTTATTGTTGAATCATGAACACTGATCTTACCTGAGGCAAATGAGGCCTGCAGTTCTTTAAATGTTGTTCTGGTTTCTTATATGACCTCCTGGATGAGTCGTCATCATGAACTTGGAGTCATTTTTGTAGGCCGGCCACTCCTGGGAAGGTTCACCACTGTTCCAAGTTATCTCCATTTGTGGATAATGGCTCTCCCCGTGGTTCACTGGAGTTCCAAAGCCTTAGAAATTACTTTGAAACAAAAGGGTAGTTTAATGCTTACGAGCATGCGCCGAATTGTTTCCGAGCATGCGTCTGAATTTTGCTGGTCGGAATTGCATACACACAATCGGAAAATCCGATAGAAAGGTTTTCCGTCGGAAAAATTGAGAACAGGTTCTCAATCCAAAGTCCGTCGGAAATTCCGACAGAAAAAGACCGATGGGCATACACACGGTCGGAAAATCCGATGAAAAGCTCCCATCGGACTGTTTCCATCGGAAATTCCGACCGTGTGTACGCAGCATAAGGGGTAGATCTGAAATGAGTGGAAGCTCTGCTGATTTTATCATCCAATCATGTGCAAACTAAAATGTTTATTTTCCTTGTATGTCCCCCTCGGATCTACAGCGACTTTACTTCCAAGTGCACTTGCATTGTAAAGTGGATTTCCCTTTAGTAAATAACCCCCAATGTCTCTGAAAGTCAGTATTACTTAGCGTCTGCTTCACCACTCTTTTTTAACTTTGGGTAACTTCTTGTAGTGTTCCCCACAATTTTTTTTGACAATATCTTGTTTTTGTCTTTATGTGTTTTTCTTACTGGTTATTATAGTATTTTATATAATTGTCTGTATGACATTGCACTCTCTTATGATAATGCCCAGTACTCTGCCTATACTGGTAATTTGCTTGTCTGTTTTGTGCATAATAATTATTGAAATAAAGGAATTACAAAAAAATTTCCAATGAATTTGATTGATGGCTGTAAGAAACTTCCTACTTCTGGCATTGTTTCTTTATAGGAGAGGCAGCATGCAGTGCCCAGAATGTGTTCGGTTTGGCCAGCCCATTTAATTTTACAGCCACAGCTAGGCTACCTGATTTATGTGAGACCTGAACTACTAAGGCCTCTTTCACCTGTCAGTTTTTTAGGCGGACCTGAATGGACACTCCATAGACCTCTATGGAGCGACAGATGGCGGCGGTGACATGTCTGCTAACATCCGACCCGCTCCGACCCCGAAAAAGTGTGACGGAGGAAAACCTATTTTTCCATCCGTCTGCGGATCGGATGAAAACGGACTCTACGGTCCATCTTCATCTGATTCCCCCATAGAGGAGAGCAGCGCTCTGACAGGTCCATCCCTGCACAGAGTGCAGAGACAGACCTGTCATCTGCCTGCTCAGCGGGGATCGACGGAGCGATCCCCCGCTGAGCAAAGCAGAGCCCGTACATGGAACTGTCTGTGTGAAAGGACCCTAACTAGACCAGTGAACTGTGAATGAACTGCGAGTCCAAACTGTGACAAGCCTGTGCTATGCAAGCCAGGCTAGGCAAGCTGTGACAGGCTAGGCTCCTTGAACATGTATTTCCATTAGTGATAAGGATACATGCATTTTCCATCATGGAACATTAATATTTTTATTTTCATTATTGCAATCACTAAATAAATTTTTGCATTTTATAGATGATTTTTATATTTGTTTGACTTACAGAACATACTGGAACTGAATCTATATGATCGCGATGTAGTGATTGACGATAAAATTACTTCCATTGTGTTTGATGTAGGAAACATTAAACCTGGACAAACCAAAAAAGAAGTTTTTAAACTCAATCCTAAGGTGTGTTGTCATTATTAGACCAATATTAATGAAGAACCTGTTTAATTATAAATAATTTATCATCTTTAAAGTGAATTTGTGTTTTTGCCAATGCGGGGCAGCCAAGCTCATCAGCAGCTTTTGCAGACCTTTGCTCCCTGCTGCTTGGCTGTCTATATTTATTATATGCTGGTGCATTAAAGAGAATGAATATTCCAGCATGCTCCCTTCTCCATTGCTAGGATCTGCCCTGTCCCTATATTCCTTAGTACACTAATTTGATATGTTAACAGACATATACCCATGCCCAGCTTTTTCCCTATGATCATACCATGCCACTAGTGCCCTTGTGAAGCAGGATCTGGCTGTCAACACAATAGGTGAGCATAGTAGTCCAAACTTAAACCATGTCACAACGTAGTCATATTGTACAATAGTAAGGGGTATTATATGCTGGGGGGTGTGGGGAGATATTTTGTGCAATATATTGAAATATTTAACTCACCAGCATTTTTGGGGTAATATTATGCTGCTGCTAATATTATAAAATTCTGGTAAGTCTCAGTAGGGGTTTCAGAAAGCTTACAATCAAGTGGGGAAGAGGTTTATGAGGGTTGTATACATAGTTGCAGAGCACAACTTGTAAGGTTGAATAAAGACACTGATCCATCCAAAAAGAACCAGTTGCATTTAATAAGTTGCAGGTGCATTAATCCACTTACATCACAGAAATAGACTTCCGGCACATGTCCTCTCCAAACTAATGTGGTGTCCGTCCAGCGCTTTAGCGTTGCAGTAGCTTGTCCATGCGGGGGTAATCCTGTCCAGCAGGGTTTGTGGGTGACTTTGAGAGCTGTGACCGAGGCTTGGTGGAGGCTCTGGTCAGAGGTGTAACGCAGCGTTGGGCACGGTGACGTCACTGGTGGTTCAACCTGAGTGTGTATTTATGTCACTCATTTTAAATATCCCTGTACATTTTGTTCACTAAAGCCGGCCATAAACGGTTTGAAGCATTGCTGGTTCAGCAGGAACTGGCCGAGATTTGAACCATGTATGGGCAGGCTGAATGTACCCAAGTTGATCAATTGATCAACTTAGGTACAACCAGCCTATTGGATTGTACATGCTTTCACTGCTAGCGGCTGGCAACACTAGCAATAATCACTGTGTTCTCTCAGTGGGGACGGCTCCCCCCCATTGATGTAACAGTTACATTAACAATACTCTGTAAAAACAGTTCTGTTGCAGTAAACATATCATAAAATACAAATATATATTTATATAAACCGATTTATATTTATTTATATATATTAAAAAAAAAAAAAAAAAAAATCGGTTTATATCCACTTGCCGCCCGCCCTATAGGCAAAAAAGACGTCGGCAAAGTGGTTTCAAAATCCTGACCGCACATCATAGGACGTCCTCAGGATTTTGAGCCGCTACGCACCCCGCGGGGGGCGCGCATCGCGGCTATCGTTGTTGCGGGGTGTCAATCTGACACCCCGCAACTACGATCTTGGTAAAGAGTCTCCGACGGAGACTCTTTACCATGTGATCAGCCGTGTCCAATCACGGCTGATCACAGTGTAAAATAGGAAGAGCCGGTGATCGGCTTTTCCTCACTCGCGTCTGTCAGACGCGAGTAGAGGAGAGCCGATCGGCTGCTCCTCTGACAGGGGGGGGGGTCTGTGCTAATCGATTATCAGCGCAGCCCCCTCCCCAGGATGCCCACACTGGACCACCAGGGACGCCACCAGACCACCAGGGATGCCCAGCACCAGGTATGCCACCTTAGATGACCAGGGATGACACAGTGCCCACAATGGATGCCAATCAGTGCCCCCAATGGATGCCAATCAGTGCCCACAATGGGCATCACTGATTGGCATGCATTATTGTTTGGCACTGATTGGCATCCATCAGTACAAAACAAACAAATACAATGACGCCTATCAGTGCCCATCAGTGCCGCCTATCAGTGCCCATCCGTGCTCATCCATGCCGCCTATCAGTGCTCATCTGTGCCGCCTTTCAATGCCGCCTATCAGTGCCAGCTATCAGTGCCAATCCGTGCCGCCCATCAGTGCCCACCTATCAGTGCCACATATCAGTGCCACTTCATTGGTGCCACCATATCGGTGCCCATCAGTGCCGCCTTATCGGTGCCCGTCAGTGCAGCCCCATCAGTGCCCATCAGTGAAGGAGAAAACTTACTTATTTACAAAGTTTTGAAACTGAAACAAAAAAAAAAAAAACATTATTTTTTTATTTGTTTAGCAAAAAATAAAAACCGTTGAGGTGATCAAATACCACCAAAAGAAAGCTCTATTTGTGGGAAAAAAACGATAAAAATTTCATTTGGGTACAGTGTAGCATGGCCGTGCAATTGTCATTCAAAGTGCGACAGCGCTGAAAGCTCAAAATTGGTCTGGGCAGGAAGGTGTTAAGTGCCCTGTATTGAAGTGGATATACATGTCAAGGTTCACTACTGTCACATTATTTTTTTCTTACATAGGACAAGGGAATGTTGGAGGTCGAGTTCCACCTTGAGGAAAGGTAAGAACCCCAACAGTTTTCTTTGCTATATGTTATATAACTGTTTATTTAGGAAATGTTCATGTTTTACAAAGGAAAATACAGAAAAAAACAAAAACATCCCATAGGTACCATAAAACACAAATCACAACAACCTAGGAATATACATATAGCATATTGTGAATTATCAGAATAATCGCTTCCCCAGTAATGAAAACCTCAGCCGGAATGATCCACTCTGAAGTCACACTAGTAACCCCCAGAGTGGGACAGTCCACAACAATATGCAGTACAAGAAAGTCAGGAAAGTAATACATGATACCAGTAAAAAAAGCTAGCAAGGTAGCAAGAAAATGAAATCGTGTCAAGGAAAAAAGGCAAAAGAAACATGGTACCAGACCCCTAAGATAGAAGAAAAGAGACTCAGCGTGCCATAACCTAGAGTGATAAGATGTACTCAAAATTAAGTAATAGTCCCAGGCGTCCATACAGCATTAAATATGTTATCATGTAGTCTAGCTGTAGGGTATTACCTGGATCTCACCTCCTTATCCCACTGTAGTAGATCAGAGAGTGTCAGGGGGTGTCCGTTTCCACCAGGTGGTGATGAAACATCTAGCTGCTGTAAGAATGTACATCGTCAGCTTTTTAAGATATTTCCCTAGGTCCCACATTGGGAGGCCCAGGATATGCGTTAGTTGATCATGGGAAGTAGGTGTGTCTTGACTGTATAAAAAAACTGTATATAAACCCAATGAATAGAATATCATATTAGCTTTAATAGGGGGAGGGTAGGGGCATGTGATGTGAGTGTGCTATGTACAAGGATAGGGACAATTGTAGACACTCACTCAGGTTGAACTGGATGGACTGGTGTCTTTATTCAACCTTACTAACGTTTAACGTAACGTTGAAACAATGTAAGTAAAGTAGGTTCCCTTTGTTTAGTCACAAATGTTATCCATGTGCTTTTTTTTTTTTTTCCAAACAGCCAGGAACCACCAGCTGAAATCATCACCAATGGCGTTTTAGTGGTGAGTCTGTTTATTTCACATACAGTATATGTGTGTGTATATTGCCAAAGCCTATCTATTAACCTTCTATGAAAAGGTGAGTTGTCATCTAGATAAATGAAGGCCTGTAGATGTGGTGTATCTGGATTTTGCAAAAGCATTTGACACAGTTCCTTATAAATGTTTACTGTACAAAATAAGGTCCGTTGGCATGGACCATAGGGTGAGTACATGAATTGAAAACTGGTTACAAGGGTGAGTTCAGAGGGTGGTGATAAATGGAGAGTACTCAAAATGGTCAGGGGTGGTTAGTGGGGTCCCCCAGGGTTCTGTGATGGGACCAATCCTATTTAATTTGTTCATAAATGACCTGGAGGATGAGGTAAACAGTTCTATCTCTGTATTTGCAGATGATATTAAGCTAAGCAGGGCAATAACTTCTCCGCAGGATGTGGAAACCTTGCAAGTAGATCTGAACAAATTAATGGGGTGGGCAACTACATGGCAAATGAGGTTCAATGTAGAAAATTGTAAAATAATGCATTTGGGTGGCAAAAATATGAATGCAATCTATACACTGGGGGGAGAACCTCTGGGGGAATCTAGGATGGAAAATGACCTGGGGGTCCTAGTAGATGATAGGCTCAGCAATGGCATGCAATGCCAAGATGCTGCTAACAAAGCAAACAGAATATTGGCATGCATTGAAAAGGGGATTCATTCCAGAGATAAAAACAATAATTCTCCCGCTCTACAAGACTCTGGTCCGGCCGCACCTAGAGTATGCTGTCCAGTTCTGGGCACCAGTCCTCAGGAAGGATGTACTGGAAATGGAGCGAGTACAAAGAAGGGCAACAAAGCTAATAAAGGGTCTGGAGGATGTTAGTTATATAGAAAGGTTACGAGCACTAAACTTATTCTCTCTGGAGAAGAGATGCTTGAGAGGGGATATGATTTCAATATACAAATACCATACCATATCCCTATTGTGACCCCACAATAGGGATAAAACTGTTTTGTGGAAGGGAGTTTAACAAGACACGTGGCCACTCTATAAAATTAGAAGAAAAGAGGTTTAACCTTAAACTACGTAGAGGGTTCTTTACTGTAAGCGCGGCAAGGATGTGGAATTCCCTTCCACAGACAGTGGTCTCAGCGGGGGGAGCATCGATAGTTTCAAGAAACTATTAGATAAGCACCGGAATGACCACAACATACAGGGATATACAATGTAATACTGACATATAATCACACACATAGGTTGAACTTGTGTCTTTTTTCAACCTCACCTTCTATGTAACTATGTAACATACATACAGTGCTGGGACAAGGTCATCCAGTGCCCAGGGCGCAGATGGAAAACTGCTACAGTGCCTACAAACGAGGGGATCTATACTGGAAAACATTTTTATACTAGTATTGGCTGCGATCAGCGCCTTAGGCATGGTTCACACGGGGACCCGGTCTGCGCTCCAATTGGGAGCAGATGGGCAACCTGGCTGTGCGAGCACCGCTTGCATTAACATTGGAGTCAGCGAGGAGGGCGAAATCCCCCCCGCAGGAGCTGACAGGCGTTCTCTCACTTGTGAGATTACTTCACCTGATAGGGAAGGGAGGGGGGGGGGGCTGGTCTCAGGCTTGTTCCGAGTGCAGGAGCGCACTCGGGACATGCTGTTATCTACGTAGCGCGGTCAGTACACCAGCACTTCTACTGTGCCCCCATTCCTCCAGTAAATGGTCCCGCCCCTTACACCCCCCCCCCCTCCCTTTGTACCGGCCCTGCATACATACATACATACAGTGCCTTAAAAAAGTATTTATACCCCTTGAAATTTTCTACATTTTGTCATGTTACAACCAAAAATATAAATGTATATTATTGGGATTTTATGTGATAGACCAATACAAAGTGGCACATTATTGTGAAATGGAAGGAAAACGATAAATGGTTTTCAAAATCTGTTACAAATAAATATCTGAAAGTGTGGCGTGCTTTTGTATTTAGCCCCCTTTACTCTGATACCCCCAACTAAAATCGAATAGAAAAAATTGCCTGCAGAAGTCACCTAATTAGTAAATAAAGTCCACCTGTGTGTCATTTAATCTCAGCAAAAATACAGCTGTTCTGTGAAGCCCTCGGAGGTTTGTTGGAGAACCTAAGTGAACGAACAGCATCATGAAGGCCAAGGAACACACCAGACGGGTCAGGGATACAGTTGTGGAGAAGTTTAAAGCAGGGTTAGGTTATAAAAAAATATCCCAAGCTTTGAACATCTCACGGAGAACTGTTCAATCCATCATCCGAAAATGGAAAGAGTATGGCACAACTGCAAACCTACCAAGACATGGCCATCCACCTAAACTGACAGGCAAGGCAAAGAGGGCATTAATCAGAGAAGCAGGCCCATGGTAACTCTGGAGGAGCTGCAGAGATCCACAGCTCAGGTGGGAGAATCTGTCCACAGGACAACTATTAGTTGTGCACTCCACAAATCTGGCCTTTATGGAAGAGTGGCAAGAAGAAAGCCATTGTAGAAAG
>CM053038.1:141070463-141146563 GCA_028564925.1 Lithobates sylvaticus | reverse complement strand
CTCCTTACATTGACAAATGGGAAACGCGATCTGGGACTAAAATTCTCAGACAAACAGGTCAAGCGGATCATCCTATTTTCCCACAAGACACCAAAAAGCAGGATACAAAGTGTTGTCCCGGTGGTATCACACACCAGTAAAGATCCACAAGATGTTCCCCCAGACCACGGACCTGTGTTGGAGATGTGGGGAGGAAGTCGGAACACTCCTCCATGTTTTCTGGTCATGCAGGTTGATACGGCATTATGGACAGAGGTGCACCGCATTGTCCAGAAGTTCACGGATCGTATGGTGCCTTCCTTCTGCATCACCACAAAATGCCTACGAAGAGCTACAAGAAATCTATTCTGCCATTCTTGCTCACGGCGGCAAAAAGCTGTATCCCACTGTATTGGAAACAGACCCAGCCGCCTACAGTGGCTGTATGGTTATAAAGAGTAGCAGACATACAGGCAATGGAGGACTTGGTGGCCACGGAAAAAGGCCTAAATGAGAAATTCTCTGAAAAATTTTATTTCTGGCACGAGTTTATTCAAGGGGGTCTGTATTACTCCCCAATTAGACTGGTTGTGACTGGACAGGGGCACTAACCCCTCTCCCCCCTTTTTTTTCTTTCTCGTTCTCACCCACCTATCCCCCCATTTCCTCTACTACCCTCCCCTTCCTCTCAGTCTCCTTTCCTCCTCTCTAACTCTTTAACACTATTTTGTCTTTGTTTCTCGTCCTATCCAGTGCTAGCTCATTGGATACCGACATTAAGGAGTCGGTGAGATCCGGCTCCATTCTCTTCTCTACCCTCTTAAAATACGGCAAATGCAGAGAAAAATTAAAGGGGTCATGCGGAGTGCGGAGGACTCCATTTTTTGGACACACACTCTGCCTCTATCTTGCTAGGAAACTTCACGTAAAGTGCTCTCATGATCACATAAAGCATAGATATAGAGATGCGCAGCTTGTATTGTACCCTGTTGAGCTTTCTGTATTTCCGCATGTTTCACCCTGAAAAATAAAGAATTTATAAATATCCCAAGCTTTGAACATCTTACGAAGCACTGTTCAATCCATCATTCGAAAATGGAAAGAGTATGGCACAACTGCAAACCTACCAAGACATGGCCGTCCACCTAAACTGACAGGCCAGGCAAGGAGAGCAGTAATCAGAGAAAAGCAGCCAAGAGGCCCATGGTAACTCTGGAGGAGCTGCCAAGATCCACCGCTCAGGTTGGAGAATCTGTCCACAGGACTATTACTCATTCACTCCACAAATCTGGCCTTTATGGAAGAGTGGCAAGAAGAAAGCCATTGTTGAAAGAAAGCCATAAGAAGTCCCGTTTGCAGTTTGTGAGAAGCCATGTGGGGGACACAGCAAACATGTGGAAGAAGGTGCTCTGGTCAGATGAGACAAAATTTCATTTTTCACCCTGAAAGCAAAATGCTATGTGTGGCAGAAAACAAACACTGCACATCACCCACTGTGAAATATGCCAATATGCCATATAGATATGACAATCCGCCCGTGTGTGGGCGCCGGCTGACTTTTTCCCGCCAAAAGTCCGGCGGACTAAGTTTTAAGTTCCGACTTAAAATTGTCCGCTGGACTCGCGAGTCCGCGGGACTTTTGGAAATGAACGGACTTGCCGTAAAGTCCGTTAATTTAGAGCGTGACTTCAGGTAGACGGGACAAGCGAAGGCAGTGAATGCCGCCCCGCTAGCCCCGTCACCTGGCATGGATTTAAAGGGAATTCCCATGCTGAAAAAACGGCGTGGGGGTCCCCCCCAAATCCATTTCAGACCCTTATCTGAGCACGCAGCCCGGCCGGCCAGGAAAGGGGGTGGGGACGAGCGAGCGCCCCCCCCTCCTGAGCCCTTCCAGGCCACGTGCCCTCAACATGGGGGGTGCTCCGGGGTCTTCTTCCGTCTTGGGGGGTCTTCTCGCCAGACTCCTCCTCTCTCTTCTGCTCTTTTACCTAGCTCTTTCACGAGCGGGGAAGCCCGGGTTTTTTCTTCGTCGTCGCCGCCGTCGTCTGGTGGGTCTCGTTCCGCCTTCGGGGTCTTCGGTGGTCTTCTTGGGTCTCTTCTGTTCTTGCCGCTGTCGCCGCTTTCTGCGCCGTCTTCTTCTTTTCCTTCCGATGTTGACTCGTCGCTCTCTCTGGCCGGAATGGCAGAGACGCGCTGTGTTGTGACATATATAGGGACAAGGAGGCGGGGTCACATGCTCATGTCACGTGGTGACCCCGCCCCCTATGATGTCACAGTCCCGGAGGATGCTGGGACTGTGACATCATAGGGGGCGGGGTCACCATGTGACACGAGCATGTGACCCCGCCTCCTTGTCCCTATATAAGTCACAACACAGCACGTCTCTGCCATTCCGGCCAGAGAGAGCGACGAGTCAACATCGGAAGGAGAAGAAGAAGAAGAAAAAGAGGAAGAAGAAGACGGCGCAGAAAGCGGCGACAGCGGCAAGAACAGAAGAGACCCCCGAAGACCCCCTAAGACCCCGAAGGCGGAACGAGACCCCCAGACGACGGAGACGACGACGAAGAAGAAAACCAGGCTCCCCCGCTCGTGAAAGAGCTATGTAAAAGAGCAGAAGAGAGCGGAGGAGTCGGCGAGAAGACCCCCCAAGACGGAAGAAGACCCCCGGAGTAGTGCAATAAAATATTTAAAAGAAATTGTGTGTTTTTTTTATTTACACTTTTACACCTTAGGTGAATGGGTAGGGGTACATCGTACCCCATACTCATTCACATAGGGTGGGGGGCCGAGATCTGGGGGCCCCCTTATTAAAGGGGGTTCCCGGATTCCGATAAGCAGACCCCGACAACCAACGGCGAGGGTTGTCGGGAAGAGGTCCTTGTCCTCATCAACATGGGGACAAGGTGCTTTGGGGTGGGGGGGGGGGCACCCCCCATGTTGAGGGCACGCGGCCTGGTACGGCTCAGAAGGGGGGGGGCGCTAGCTCGTCCCCATCCCCTTTTCCTGGCCGGCCGGGATGCGTGCTCGGATAAGGGTCTGATATGGATTTGGGGGGGACCCCCATGCCGTTTTTTTGGCATAGGGATTCCCTTTAAATCCATGCCAGGTGACGGTGCTAACGCAGCGGCATTCACTGCCTTCGCTAGTCCCGTCTACCTGCAGTTACGTTCTAAATGAACAGACTTTTCTCCGTGTGTGGGGCGGATTGTCTGCCGGAAAAGTCCGGGCCTGTGTGGGCAAGTCCACACGCTCGGAAAGTCCGGCGGAGCTCCGCTGGAAAGTTCAGCGGTTTGTCCGCCGGACAATCCCGCCGGAAAGTGTACGCCGCATTAGAAAACCTGTTAGGCCCTGTACACACGACCGGACTTTCCAGCAGACTAGGTCCGACGGAGTTCCCGGCGGAATTCCGGGGGAATTCCGACGGACCTTCCGAAAAAACGGACTTGCCCACACATGACTGGACTTTCCGGCAGACTAGGTCCGACGGAGTTCCCGCCGAAATTCCAGCGAAATTCCCCCCAAGACGGAAGAAGACCCCCGGAGCAGTGCAATAAAATATTTTAAAAAAATGGTGTGGTTTTTTTATTTACACTTTTTTCCTTAGGTGAATGGGTAGGGGTACATTGTACCCCATACTCATCCACATAGGGTGGGGGGCCGGGATCTGGGGGCCCCCTTATTAAAGGGGGCTCCCGGATTCCGATAAGCCCCCCGCCCGCAGACCCCCAACAACCAACGGCCAGGGTTGTCGGGAAGAGGCCCTTGTCCTCATCAACATGGGGCAAGGTGCTTTGGGGTGGGGGGGCCGCAGGGCCCCCCTTTCCCAAAAGCACCCCCCCATGTTGAGGGCACGCGGCCTGGTACGGCGCTCACTCGTCCCCACCCCCTTTCCTGACCAGCCGGGCTGCGTGCTTGGATAAGGGTCTGGTATCGATTTTGGGGGGACCCCACGCCATTTTTTTCGGCGTAGGGGCTTCCCCTTAAAATCCATACCAGACCAAAGGGCTTTCCCTCTCGTGCTCGCTGCGATAGGAAAATGTGTTTTTCCTATTGCAGCCAGCGCGAGATGTACAGTGCCCTGTCGCGAGAAACATTCTCGCGGGCAGGTGCTGTAGCTGCCCTTCCATCGTATTTTGGTCCGTCGGACCAGCATACAGACGAACGGTTTTCCCGCTAGAAACTCGCTCTGGCGGAGTTCCGGCGGGAAAATTTCTAAAGTCCGTCAGATTTTTGCCATGCAAAGGTCCGATGGAGCCCACACACGATCGGAATGTCTGACGGATTCGTTCCGTCGAACCTTTGCTGTCAAAAAGTCCGGTCGTGTGTACGTGGCATTAGTCTGCAAAAGACTTGAGACTGGGGCGGAGGTTCACCTTCCAGCAGGACAACGACCCTAAACATACAGCCATAGCTACAATGGGATGGTTTAAATCAGGGGTGCCCAACCTTTTGAAGAGCAAGGGCCAATTAAGCGACTTGGTAATTGGTTGCGGGCCACAATATGGGCCCTCCGATCTGTCCATATGGAGGTAGGCGGGTGTAAACGGACACAAGTCTGTTTACATCTACTGCTCCATAGAGGTGAATGGAGGGTCCACTGACCGTGTGAAAGTGTTCGAATGCTGCTTTCACACTGATGCACTGTGGTTTACCCACACAGCGGGTGCAGCGCAGAGCACCTGTGGCTTTCCAGTGGGTTAGCTGCACTTTGCCAGGCTTCTATTATATCCTGCAGGTGTGGAGCACTGTCTGAAAGCGCACCAAACCTGCAGGTTAAAACAGAGTGCATTTGGTATCACTCTGCTTCTGGCAGGAGCCAGTGCTATACAGGAAGCATCAGCTTATGCAGCTCTGCTGCGCAGCGGCTTGCATCCTCTACCGCGGTCTTCATTTACAACACTGATGCTCTGGGATTGCGGGTTGGATAAACGCAATCTGGGCTTGTCAACCCACCATCCAAGAGAAGGAGGTCGTGGGCCACATCAGAGGGCTCTGCGGGCCACTGGTTGGGCACCCCTGGTTTAGATCAAAGCATATTCATGTGTTAGAATGGCCCAGTCAAAGTCCAGACCTAAATCCAATTGAGAATCTGTGGCAAGACTTTAAAATTGCTGTTCACAGACACTCTCCATCCAATCTGACAGAGCTTGAGCTATTTTGCAAAGAAGAATTGTGCAAAAATGTCACTCTGTAGATGTGCAAAGCTGGTAGAGAGACATACCCAAAAAGACTTGCAGCTGTAATTGCAGCGAAAGGTGGTTCTACAAAGTATTGACCCAGGGGGGCTGAATACAAATGCATGCCACACTTTTCACATATTTATTTGTAAAACTTTTTGAAAACCAGTTATAATTTTTATTCCACTTTACAATTATGTGCAACTTTGTGTTGGTCTATCACATAAAATCCAAATAAAATACATTTACGTTTTTGGTTGTAACATGACAAAATGTAGAAAGTTTCAAGGGGTATGAATAGTTTTTCAAGGCACTGTATTTACATAGTTACATTCATTAGATTCAGCTTGGACCAATATATACCCTACCTGGCCAATCCCCCTTTAGGCAGCTTTCACACTGCTCTGTTGCGAAAATGTGGTAAAAACGCATATACCGTGCTGGGTCCCAACATGACAAGCAGCACTGACACTGCTCTGAAACTGTTCTGGGCTTCTGTACAATATTTGCATCAGTGTTATTCAAAAATGTAGATTGTATATGTGGGTGTGCTAAAATTTTCTTCAGATCAACATTTTTTTTAGCCAGAAATTAATAATATTTTAGTTATTTTAGCTACAATTAAGCTGTCATCTGTTGTCAGGACTTTATTTTCTGGTAAAGAAATGTTCTGTTGTTGATGTGAAGTGGAAAATTTTGACTGATGGTGTTCAGGGGAGGAGGAGTCCGCAGTCACCTGAGACGAGGATGTGAACCTTGTGAACTGGAAGCGCCACCCTCACACCTCAATTTCCCAACAATTCATTTCCAGTAAAAGGAACTGAAGCATAGCGTTAAAATCACTGATAGGCTCAGGTATGGGGAAGTCCAACTTTAACTTAGCTTGTTGTTTGCGTTGTGTCCACACACGCTTAACAGTATTTATTTAAAAATTATATTTTTAAATCTTTATTGTTACATGTTTCTGGCCTCCTTAGTAGAGCTTCAATTACTAAAATCAAGACATTTTCTTTCCAGTTTAGTGTGTAACATAGATGCAGATAGACATTTCACACATAGGTCATGATTGCATAATGCGGAGATCAGCGGTTTTCTGTATTCACTCTTGTATTGTATTCGCGCTTTCAGAAAGCAGCTGTTTACTATATGTTCAGTTTACACAGGAACGCAAGTGGCACCTGGGGAGAATTGCTTGTGCAGAAAAATGCAACATGTCCACATATTTCCTCACATGTCCACAGCTCTCTGTCACTCTTTATGATTCTATGTACCGCAGCTGAGTATCGATGCCTAGAAAATAAAGAGGAACTTCAGTCCCCACTCCACTAGAAAGTGCATATAATTGCCAGCACACCATGGATCTACATTCACCATCCAAAAGTTTTTATTGCAGAGAGAGATCACATCACAAAGACAAGTGCAATGTTTCGGAGTCGCGCAGGACCCTTTCACCAGGCATGTGATGAGTAACAGGGGCAAAACAGAATATATGTACATCAACCACCAATCAGAACATGCAAAAATTTTAAAAAATGGTGCCACTACCAACCTTTGACATCAAATCCCGCCAAAATACAATACAAAGCTATTGGTGACAAAGCTAAATGCTACAGGTATAAACATTAAATGCCCTACTAAAGAGGGGATGCAGTCCGTATGGATCATGTCACTATATTTGCAGAAGATCGGGCACATCAGCCAGATGCGCCCGATCCAAACCTGCAGTCGCTAGGACCTAGGAATCATGTCACCAATCAGCGCTGGAAAGTGCACATATTCGCCAGCACACCATGCATCTACAATGACCGTCCAAAAGTTTTTATTGCAGAGAGATCACATCACAAGGACAAGTGCAACGTTTTAAAGTCACGCTGGACCACTTCGTCAGGCATGTGATAAAGTGTAACAATGGCAAAACAGAATATATGTACATCAATCACCAATAAGTTTATGCAAAAATTGAAAAAAGTGGTGCCACCCCCATCCTCTGATGTCAGATGATGTCAAATCCCACCAAAATACATTAAAACGCTATTGGTGACATAGCTAAATGCTACAGGCATAAACAATAAATTTCCTACTAAGGGGGATGCAGTCTGTATGGATCATGTCACTATATTTGCAGCTAGGCATCCTCCCGCCTGTGGCTTGCGTGGCACGCTCTGATTTCTGTCCGGCTCTGCTGATTGGTGACATGATTCCTAGGTCCGACCGCGGGTTTGGATCGGGCGCATATGGCTGATGTGCCCGATCTGCTGCAGGCAGGCAAGCATAAACATAAAATTTCTTACTAAGGGGGGATGCAGTTTGTATGGATCATGTCACTATATTGTGACATGATCCATACAAACTGCATCCCCCCTTAGTAAGACATTTTATGTTTATGCTTGTAGCATTTAGCTTTGTCACCAATAGCTTTTTAATGTATTTTGTCAGGATTTGATGTCAGAGGATGGGGGTGGCACAATTCTTTTTAAATTTGTGTATGATTGATTGGTTGCTGATGTACATATATTCTGTTTTGCCACTGTTAAACTTTATCACATGCCTGACAAAGGGGTCCTGCGCAACTCTCTCCACACCAGAGGAAATCACCCAACACTCAGGAACTTCTTCAAGCCTCACATCCATCAGGGCTCCAGGGGGCTCATTCCCATCTAGGACGTCCGCAAGGCTCCTCCAAGAAGACTAAACAAACCTACTGTCCCCCACCAACCACCCCAGGAAGACTATTCCTTGCCTGCATCCTATTCGGCTCCAGCATTGGCCGCTAATCCCCGCACTGCAACAGATTCTGACACTGATCCTGAGGCGTATACCTCATGGCCGGACTATGTCTGCTGCATGCCTACAAAACAGGACTTCCGTATGCTCATTCAAGAGGTGCATAAGACCTGCAGATCTGAGATCAACATTCTGATCAACGTACTGATCTCCATCAACTCACTACTAAAGTTACATCTCTAGAGGAAGATGTCTGCGACACCAAGCACGAGCTCTCACAAATTCACGTCCATCTCGCCTCTCAAGCTTCCACTCTCAGGGATTTTCAACGCCCCCTTCAGAACCTGGACAATAGGGGCAGGTGCAACAATATCAGGGTCCGAGGCCTCCCAAAGGCAACCCAGGATGAAGATTTACCCTCTACCCTACAAGCTTCAACAATGTACTAGGCCACCCAGAACACCAAAGAGTCAAATTGGACCGAGCTCATCGTGCCCTCTGTCCTCGCAGGTGTCTAGACCCCAGGACGTGATATGCAGGGTACACAACTACACCCTCAAAAGAGGAAATTATGAGAAAAGCGTGTAACATGTGCACTATTGACTTTGACAGAGCCCCCATACAGCTCTTCCCAGACCTGTCGTGGATCACTATTCAGCAACGGCGTTCCCTACAACCACTCCTTACCTTGCTGAGAGATCATGATTTCTGCTACCACTGGGGTTTCCCCTTCAGCCTCACAGCGAAGAGAGACAGAAGGTCTACCACCCTACAGTACCCAGAAGATCTCCAGTCCTTTTGCAGAGACCTGAACATCCCTTTACCACCTACTCCCAGCTGACACCCTCCCGGCTCCTCCACCGCATCCGGATTCTTGAATCCAGGCCACCAGAAGGAAGCGCCCATGGCCACGTTCCTCTGCCCACTCTCCGCCATCACCAGGGCTGAATCTCCGCTTCCCCTAGGAGGTCTTTCCCTCTCTGATTGCTTGATGACTGGTCCCCCCCCCCCCCCCTCCTCAATATTCCAAGATGAGGTCTGCTAGTACTTCCACCAGAACGCTTAAGTTTTTTCTAACAAGAGTCCATACTCTTAGACACATTTCATTTGCTTGTTTGATTATTGTTACCCTCCGGGGGTCTGTTTGCCACAGATGTTTCCCCCCCTCCTTAATGTTAACCGGGATGTTAGCCTATGCCTGGTAGGACCTCCTCTCCCCCGGTACCCATTTATGGAGTACCGGACCAGGGGACACACCTACACCAATTTTTGAGGCCTCTGGACTTCATCCCTCCCATTTATCCCTGAGCAATTAGCTCAACCAGTTGTTCTTGGGTTATAGTTATAGATACTAGATAAGTACAGGTTAATTTCTAACTACAGTTTCAGGCAGGCCTGGGAGCGGATCACTCCATCCCTGGTCCTGCTACCTCTTCCCCCAGGGGCTCTCCGAAGGATTCCTTATCATTTTTTTTCTGAATGTGGCTTTTTTTCCATCCCCATCAGGAGGAACCTTTCGGCATTCCCAACCCACCACCTTTTTTAGGTGGGTAATACAGTACTGTGAGTTGTTAACCGTATTTGATTTTGTGCTAACTGTTATGTTTCTTTTTTGCCTTCTCCCCCTTTCCATGCCTCTTCTCTTCTACTCCCTAATCCATTGGACACCCCCTGCCTCCAGAGCTCGAACTCGAGCTTGAACCTCCAATCCGAGGGGAAACCAATCTGCAGGTCCCCTGATCGTCTGGCCATCGCCCTGGCCGGATGGGTAAGCTATTGCTCTTCCTCTTACTGTATCCACAATGATTGACCTACTGTCGCTAAATGTGAAAGGCCTTAACTCCAATGTCAAGCTCAGTCTGGCTTTACACGAGTTCAAACAGTCCACAGCGGACATTATCTTTGTCCAGGAGACACATCTCACTAAATCTGGCACTGTGGCATTTGCTCTTAAACATTTCCCTCCTCTTTAGGCAGGGTTTCTCCCTTCCATCTGCAATCCCTGTACTCAGATCCTCTAAGACACTATCTCATCCTCCGAGGTACCTGGAAGGGATCTAACCTTACTTCATGTAACATCTATGCCCCGAACATCAACCAAAACGCCTTTCTGTCCAAAGTGTATAAACGTTTGTTTGCAGCCCCCCACCAATATCTGGTCATTGGAAGAGACTTTAACTTGACCTACTCCCCAGGCCTAGATAAACATTCCATAGGGCGGGGAAAAGCCCCCTCAGCTACCGATACGAAATCTACCCTCTTTCGCCAATTAACCAGGAGGTATGCCTTATTCGACACCTGGCGCACCACATACCCTTCAGCTAAACAATTCACTTTCTACTCTCACCCCCATAAGTCCCACTCGCTTCTAGACTATTTTTTTGTTAATGCCCCAACCCTGAGAGCCTGTACAGGCTTGGATATCCAAGCAATATCATGGTCTGACCACTCCCTGATTAAAGGATCCCGGGGAGAGTGCCAGGGAGAGTTTAGAGCCTGTCACTGGCGCTTAAACAAGTTCTTGCTCAAGCATGATCCTTCCAAAATGTACTTTGCAGAAAACAGTTTTCCTGATGTTTCCTCTGCTTCCCTATTTTTGGAAGCAAGGAGGTTCTAGAATTATTGGGACAGTTGCTGATTCTGTGCCATAAATATCTATACCCACAAGATTGTGTATGTGTACTTTTAAACATAATGCTCAAATTTATTATTATTTCTATAATACCAGAGCCTGTTCTGCACAATCCCCCACATTCGCCACAGGAGGAATTTGTTGGGTCCCATGATCTACTGCCTCCGCCTGTATTGGTGAAACAGCCAACCACTTATGTTCGAATTTAATTTGTATTACCATATTATGTATATTTTTTGCTGTTGTTTTTGTTGTATATAAAATTATTATTTATCCTTAGACCATCCTCCTGAAGAAGCGGTTCAAACCGCAAAACCAGTAGAGGAACTGCCCCTCACTTCCCTTCAACACGAATCTTGCGGGGAAACCCGATAAAATTTGTCTTGATTTGTTATGTTGTGGCGCAGTTGATTTGATTTTAATTGAATTTGACTGTACTGATGTACATATTTTACATATTTTTCCTTTATTAAAGAAATTTTGTATTTTTCCTTACATCGTATGATTTCCTTGATCCAATATCTAGTACCGAGATAGTACACTTTCCAAATCTTGTGGGTATAGATATTTATGGCACAGAATTAGCAACTGTCCCAATAATTCTAGAAACTCCTGGCTTCCAAAACTATTGACCTGGATGATGGTACTTTAACCTTTTTTATTATTTTATGTTATCTGAGGCTATACTCACTTTATTGCCCTCTGCTTCCCTATGGAAAGGCCATAAAGCGGTCTTTAGAGGCCCGTGCATATCACTCTCCACTGCTCTAAAACGTAATTCTAGTGCGGCCCGCCGGCTGCTGCTAGAAAAACTCAGACAATTGGAGTCACGCTTGCTATCCTCCCCTTCCCTGACCACTCTTAGGAAACTGGTAAGCACTAGGGCTGGGCTGAGGGACATTGACCTGGGTAAGACAAAGAAAGCCCTTGTTAGGCTGCAAAGGACCTATTATGGCAAGGCCAACAAACCACAAATGCTTCTAGCATGACAACTCCATGAGCAGGCAGCAGCTGCTTCACCTACCCCTCTCAAAGCCAAATGGCACCCTTCAATCTCATCCCTCTAAAATTGCGCAACTCTTTCACAACTACTATTCGACTCTATATAATGATCCGAGTGTGCCACATAATCCTCTATCTCCCAACTTATCCCAGGCCATCCATTCTTACCTAGCGGACTGTGATCTCCCTATTCTCTCCCCCTCCGCCCTAACTAGCCTCAACTCCTCTATCTCTGAGGAGGAAAGTAACCAACACAATTAAATCTCTCCCAAATAACAAGGCCCCTGGGCCCGACGGCTTACCATACCTTTACTACAAAACTTTTCTACCACTTCTTCTCCCCTACCTCACCCCTTTGATTAACTCTTTCTTGACCGACACACCTATCCCGAGAGACATGCAGACCTCCTTCCTCACGTTGATCCCCAAACCGGGAAAAGACCATACACTATGCTCCAACTACAGGCCGATTGCGCTCCTTAATACAGACCTAAAAATCTTTACTAAACCATTAGAAAATAGGTTAACCACTAGCTGACCGCCCACTGTCAAATGACGGCGGGACGGTGCAGCTACTGTGGCGGGACGCCGTCATATGACGTCGTCTACAATTTGGCCACTGGGGGGCGCGCGCGCGCCGCGGGAGGCGCGCACGCGCACCCGCCGCGTAGCTGGGGCCCCGGTGCGCGTGCCCGACGGTCGCGATGACCACCAGGCACCCGCGATTGCCCGTAATCGAGCAGGACGTGGATCGGTGTGTGTAAACACACCGATCCACGTCCTGTCAGAGGAGAGGAGACCGATGGTGTGTCCCTTGTACATAGGGACACCGATCGGTCTCCTCCCCCAGTCAGTCCCCTCCCCCCACAGTAAGAATCACCAAGATAGGGTACACATTAACCCCTGCAGCGCCCCCCTAGCGTTAACCCCTTCCCTGCCAGTCACATTTATACAGTAATCAATGCATTTTTATAGCACGGATCGCTGTATAAATGTGAATGGTCCCAAAAATGAGTCAAAAGTGTCCGAAGTGTCCGCCGCAATGTCGCAGTCACGATAAAAATCGCAAATCGCCGCCATTACTAGTAAAAAAAAAAATAATAATAAAAATGCTATAAATCTATCCCCTATTTTGTAGACGCTATAACTTTTGCGCAAACCAATCAATATATGCTTATTGCGATTTTTTTTTTACCAAAAATATGTAGAAGAATACGTATTGGCCTAAACTGAGGAAAAAATTTGTTTAAAAAAAAAAAAAAAAATTGGATATTTATTATAATAAAATAGTAAAAATATATTATGTTTTTTCAAACTTGTCCCTCTTCTTTTGTTTATAGCGCAAGAAATAAAAACCGCAGAGGTGATCAAATACCACCAAAATAATATGATAAAAATTTTATTTGGGTACAGCGTTGCATGACCGCGCAATTGTCATTCAAAATGCGACAGCGCTGAAAGCTGAAAAAATGGCTTGGTCAGTAAGGAGGTGTTCGTGGCTGGTAGGCAAGTAGTTAAACAACAGAATGCAGTCACTGCTCCACAAGGATCAAGTAGGATTTATTCCCCCCCGCCAAGCAGGGGACGACACTTGAAGAGTTATTGACCTCATAGAAGTTGCAAACAGAAATAGGTCTGAGGCATTGCTCTTCAGCCTAGATGCGCAAAAGGCCTTTGATAGGTTTGGCTGGCCTTTCCTGTTTTCTACACTTCACTGCGTCGGTATTAAAGGCCCTTTCCTTCGAGCCATCGCCCACCTATATTCATCCTCCTCGGCCCTAGTTAGGACTCAGTTTGCCTCCTCCTCCACCTTCCCCATTACCAACGGGACCCGACAGGGCTGCCCACTCTCCCCTCTCCTCTATGCCCTATGTATTGAGCCCCATGAAGCCCATATAAGACAGAACCCAAACATCCGCGGCATCCCAGTCTGTACTAGGGACTTTAAGATATCCTTATTTGCAGATGTTCTGCTTACACTTACACAACCTCATATCTCCCTCACACGTAGAACTAGATCACTACAGCGCCCTCTCAGGTTACAAAATTAATAATTCTAAGACAGAAGCCCTCCCCCTCAATATACCCCTTCAGACATTGTCTGCCCTTTTCCCAATCATTCAATTACGCGTGGAAGACTTCCTCTTTAAAATACCTCGGTGTCCACCTCACACCCACCTATGGCACTCTCTATAATGCCAACTTCCCCCAACTGTACACCTCCATCAGGGACTCCCTGGTCAAGTGGAACTCTCTAAAGCTATCTCTCTTTGGCTGCCTGGCGACCGTCAAGATGGCGATTCCACCTAAACTTCTCTACATCTTCGAGACGCTCCCCATCCCAGCCTCGCACTTTAGGAACCTTCAGGGCGATTTGATAATTTTTTAATAATAATATATAATATAAATTACTTAACTGAGATCGAAGCCCCCGAAGTGGTCCTCGTTCCCCTCCACCGTCGCCGCCATATCTCCCGTAGTGACTTCCGGGTATCGCAGCTCCTGCGCTGTGACTTGTCGGAGCCGCGATTACATCATGCATGCGCGCGGGAGCACAATTGCCGTTAGAAACGGCACGCTCAGTGCGCCTGCGCGCCATTGTCTACGGAGCATGCGCCGTAGACATCGGTGCCTGTCTTTTGCAAATATCTCCTAAACCGTGTAGGTTTAGGAGATATTTCTTGCACCTACAGGTAAGCCTTAATCTAGGCTTACCTGTAGGTAAAAGTGGTCTGTAAGGGTTTACAACCACTTTAAAGCAGTATTAAACCAAAACCAAAAATGTAATATGTTTCAGCTTACCAGTCATTAGATGCGGTGCCTGCATTTGTTTTATTGTGTTTTTTCCCCCTCTGTTTTCACCTGGTGATTTGGCCAATAACACACCTCCTGTATTAAGCCCCATACACACGGTCGGACTTTTTCATGGATTCTGTCCGATCGGACAATGTTGTTGAAAAATCAGACCGTGTGTATGCACCATCGGACAGTGTACGTCGGATTGTCCGACGGACAAAGTCTTATCTCCTGCTGGAAAGATTTGCCGACAACACGGTCCGATCACACCAAATCCGATCGTGTGTACGGTTGTCCGACCGGACAAAGTGCTACGCATGCTCAGATCACATTACAAGACCAAAGCTATTGGCTACTAGCCTCTACGTAGTCCCGTCGTAGGCAACAAACGTCACCACGTTCAGAATGATCGGATTTTCCGACAACTTTGTCCGACCGTGTGTACGCAAAACCAACATCAGACAAAGTATGACGGACAGGATCCGACCGACCTGGTCCGCGGATTGTCCGACCGTGTGTATGGGGCTTAAGAGTGCCTACACTCTGGATGAAGGAGCACAGAGACTTTGAACAGCAGCATTGTTAATCTGGGGAGAGGGGAGTGTTAGTTGCACTAGCAGATTTAGATTAACTAATAAATCGAAGCCAAACTCCAGCTCACACTTTATAATCAGTTACGTTACAGCAACAGTTTTGTTCCCTTTGGAATAAAGGTTTTACATAAATAAAAGGTGATTATTGCAAGTACCCATGTTGGCAGGAAATGGTTGGTCTCAACCCTCTAACTGCTACGTCCGCAGGACAGCTTGTTCTATTAAAAAAAAAAAAAAACAGACTTACTGGTCAGATTCCCCAGTGAAAATAAAAGAAAGAAAGCCTAAAAAAGTAAACTAATGCATCTAAGAATTAGGTAGGCTGCAATATACTAAATGTTTGCTTTTGAGTTTAATACTGATTTAATGTCCCTGTAATCCATTTTTCATTAAATCATTTCTTTCAGTGTTTTTATGACTCTTTGTAACATCCTCCATGAGCTCCCAAACCTCTCCTTTTCCCCTTAACTTCTGTTTGTTTGGAACGAGCAGTACATGTTAGTTGTGGTCATGTGCACTTCTCTATGCAATACAAATCCATAGCTCCCAACTGTCCCTGATTTCAAGGGACTGTCCCTGATTTGTAACAATGTCCCTCTGTCCCTCTTTCCTCCTTATTCGTCCCTCATTTTGGTCTGATCTATATAGTTGTATGTAACATGCACTTTTTTATCTTTCAAAAAGTGTTTCCCAGTGCTAAACCTTTCATCCAATTTCTAAATATGCTGTATTTGTACATTTGATCACTGTACTAGTGTCCCAGGTGATGCCAGTGTTAGTTAGTCAGTTCCCACCCAGCCTCAGTTAGGGTCAGATTGCCCAACGCACTCACAGCCCCACTATAAGTTGCTGATCGCCGCCATTACAAGTATAACAAAATAAAAATAGCAAATTCCAGTATACAGTATATCCCATAGTTTGTAGATGCTATAACTGTCATACAAACCAATCATTGTATACTTATTAGGATTTTTTAAAATAAAGACATGTATTAGAATACATTTTGGTTATTGGATATAAAAAAAATATATATAAATTTTATTTCAGTACAGCGTTGCGTGACCGCACAGTTAAGTCGCGCAGTGCTAAATAGCAAAAAAATGGTCATAAAAGGGATAAAACCTTTTGGAGCTGAAGTGGTTAAAGATGTTTCAATCTTCTGCGGTGTGTATGCTATTCATTTCAGAACAAGAAAACACCGCTCCAACCCGCGCTAAATAGAATGTCTAAAAATGTTTCAACTGAATTGTTGGGGAAGTATACAAGCTGCTAGAAAGTCACCATAGGTACGAGTCCATAAATGCAATTCTTCAA
Source organism: Lithobates sylvaticus (assembly GCA_028564925.1). NCBI lineage: Eukaryota > Metazoa > Chordata > Amphibia > Anura > Ranidae > Lithobates > Lithobates sylvaticus. The sequence continues at coordinate 141,130,346 of CM053038.1, read as the reverse complement.
TGGTGAAATTGAATTCAATTTATTGGAGATTGATGATGTTTCCTAGCAATGGAAACAAATATGAATTGTTTCTTTTGTCAGTATCCATAATTACACTAAATTGTATGCAATTACCCTTCTTTGTATATACTGCATGCTGCACTAGACACCGTAAAAGAATTTCCTGCTTGTCTGGCTATAAGTGCAAACAATGACGTGATCCTGGATATTCACTTTCCCATCAGTCAATGCAAATGATTGTCACCTGACACTGGGGCAACAGCTTTAAACAAATATAAGTAACATGGAAATATAATAAAGCCTCATACACACAATGACAATATCGAACGAATGATCGTTTTTTTTTTTTTTTTTTTTGCATGCTAGTCTCACATCGAAACTGAACAGGTTACTAAAGTAACGAAAATTCTCGTAAGACAGAATACAACTTCGGAGGTGATGTATTGTGTTGTATTGTATTCTAATGTATTCTTTCATTTCTGAGCATGGTCTTGGTTGTTCTAATTTGTTTCAGACAAATACTGTACTGATTAAACAAAAATTGTACCTTCTGGTATCATACGAGAACATTTTTTGTGTTTGTCCCTTCGGATAATTTTGCATTGAAATGTCCTGATCAGCTCTCTAAAGCTGTGTACTAACGATCAGATTATCATACAATCAATTCGTAAAGCGGTACTTTTTTCCCAATTTTCTCATCGTGTGTACTAGGCGTAGGATTTATGCAGCTATTTGATACCTCACTTAGCACATTAAGGGCTCTTTCAGACAGGCAGTAAGCTTACCACTCCTGAATAGTGATCTGCAGTAAATCACTTTTCAGAGGGTGGTATAGCAGCAGTTGGCAGGTGTTCAGGAGGTGCTACTTCTGTTGTTTTTTTTTTTTTTAACCAGCAATTTTATATCCATGGCAGCATACATGTGATAGAGCTCCGCCTCGACTCCTCCTTCAGGACTAGTATATAGCATAAATTAAAAGCATAGCCCCTGCCCCAACATAGAATACCGAGGGTGGGAGTGTATGCTGTCATGGATAGGCACCAGGAAAGGAAAATTACGGTAAGTATGATACAATTTTCCGCTTTCCTGGTGCCTCCATGGCAGCATACATGTGATAAATAACTAGCTCACACCGGTGGGTTTAATGCTTTAACGAAAAAATAAATCAATTAGACACAGACATAGCTGCATGAAGTGCTCTTCTCCAGAACTCTACTGTTGTAAGAGCCCCGGGATCAATACGGTAGTGTTTAACCACTTAAGCCCCGGACCAATTTGCAGCCAAAGGACCAGGCCCCTTTTTGCGATTTGGCACTGCGTCGCTTTAACTGACAATTGCGCTGTCATGCGACGTGGCTCCCAAACAAATTGGACGTCCTTTTTTTCCCACAAATAGAGCTTTCTTTTGGTGGTATTTGATCACCTCTGTGGTTTTTATTTTTTGCGCTATAAACAAAAATAGAGCGACAATTTTGAAAAAATTGCAATATTTTTTACTTTTTGCTATAATAAATATCCCCAAAAAAATATAAAAAAATTTTTTTTTTCTCAGTTTAGGCCGATACGTATTCTTCTACATATTTTTGGTAAAAAAAATCGCAATAAGCGATTATTGATTGGTTTGCGCAAAAGTTATAGCGTTTACAAAATTGGGGATAGTTTTATAGCATTTTTATTAATATTTTTTTTTTACTAGTAATGGCGGCGATCAACGATTTTTATTGTGACTGCGACATTATGGCGGACACATCGGACATTTTTGACACATTTTTGGGAGAATTGTCATTTATACAGCAATCAGTGCTATTTAAATGCACTGATTCCTGTGTAAATGACACTGGCAGTGAAGGAGTTAACCACTAGGGGGCGGGGAGGGGTTAGTGTGACGTGTGTGTTTTTTTTTTACTGTAGGGGGCGTGGCTTGACATTCGAAATCACTGATCGGCTTTCCCGATGACAGGGAACAGCTGATCAGTGTCAGTCGCACTAGGAAGCGCGGGGAGAGGTTTGTTTACACTTACCTCTCCTCGTTCTTCAGCTCTGTGACCCGATCGCGGGACACCAGCGGCGATCGGGTCCGCTGGTCCCGCGGCCGCAGTCGCGGAGCTCAGGACCGGGTCACGCGTGTGCCGCCGGCGGCGAGTTCGCGACCCACGGCTGGGCTCTTAAAGAAACACGTACAGGTACGTGATTGTGCCCAGCCGTGCCATTCTGCCGACGTATATTGGCGTGAGGCGGTCCTTAAGCGGTTAAGGAACGCGTGTCGAGAAGACCAAGTGGCGGCCCTGCATACTGTTTCTAGAGAGCCATTCGCCCTCACTGCCCAGGATGCTGATACCGCTCTCGTTGAATGAGCATATGCCTGAGCTGGAGGTTCTAAGTTCTTCACCCTGTAAGCTTTTTGTATTAACTTGACAACCCAGGATGCCAAGGTTCTGGGGGAAGCTTCCCTTCCTCTATTTTTGCCCCACGGGATGATCAAAAGTCTTTCAGAGTTCCTAAATTTTGCTGTGGCTTCCAAGTAGGCCCTGAGGACTTTGGATATATCTAACTCATGGCAGGAGTTTGATTCTGAGTCGAAAAAGACTGGTAATGCCCATTGGTCCATAGATGTGCCGTAGTGGTGACTTTAGGTGAGATCCCTTGGAGAGGGCAAAGTTCTACCCTGTCTGGAATAAAGGATATATGTTCATCCCCCACGTCAAGGGAGTGAAGTTCCAAAATCCTCCTGCCGAATTTGATAGCCAGGAGAAAAGTTGTTTTTTTGAGCTGGCAGGTTAGATGGCGTGCAATACGTCTGGGGTCATGTACCAAAAGTATAGAATTTTGTATGTATTTTCCTTGTATAGCGTGCAGATCAAGCTCCTGGATGCCTGGGTCCATATGACCCTCCACTGATCCATGGGTATCTCCTCGTCCAATGCCTTTTCCCACTTGAGCATATAGGTGTGTTTCTCCATCATTTCTATGGGCCTCACATTCAGTATTTTATATACAGTGGCTTGCGAAAGTATTCGGCCCCCTTGAACTTTTCAACCTTTTGCCACATTTCAGGCTTCAAACATAAAGATATAATTTTTTTATTTTTTGTGAAGACTCACCAACAAGTGGGACACAATTGTGAAGTGGAACGAAATCTTTTGGATTTTTGAAACTTTTTTAACTAATAAAAAAATGAAAAGTGGGGCGTGCAAAATTATTCGGCCCCCTTGCGTTAATACTTTGTAGAGCCACCTTTTGCTGCGATTACAGCTGCAAGTCGCTTGGGGTATGTCTCTATCAGTCGCTTGGGGTATGTCTCTATCAGTTTTGCGCATCGAGAGACTGAAATTCTGGCCCATTCTTCCTTGCAGAACAGCTCGAGCTCAGTGAGGTTGGATGGAGAGCGTTTGTGAACAGCAGTTTTCAGCTCTTTCCACAGATTCTCGATTGGACTCAGGTCTGGACTTTGACTTGGCCATTCTAACACCTGGATACGTTTATTTGTGAACCATTCCTTTGTAGATTTTGCTGTATGTTTGGGATCATTGTCTTGTTGGAAGATAAATCTCCGTCCCACTTTCAGGTCTTTTGCAGACTCCAACAGGTTTTCATCCAGAATGGTCCTGTATTTGGCTGCATCCATCTTCCCCTCAATTTTAACCATCTTCCCTGTCCCTGCTGAAGAAAAGCAGGCCCAAACCATGATGCTGCCACCACCATGTTTGACAGTGGGGATGGTGTGTTGAGGGTGATGAGCTGTGTTGCTTTTACGCCAAACATATCGTTTTGCATTGTGGCCAAAAAGTTTGATTTTGGTTTCATCGGACCAAAGCACCTTCTTCCACATGTTTGGTGTGTCTCCCAGGTGGCTTGTGGCAAACTTTAGACGAGACTTTTTATGGATATCTTTGAGAAATGGCTTTCTTCTTGCCACTCTTCCATAAAGGGCAGATTTGTGCAGTGTACGACTGATTGTTGTCCTATGGACAGACTCTCCCACCTCAGCTGTAGTTCTCTGCAGTTCATCCAGAGTGATCATGGGCCTCTTGGCTGCATTTCTGATCAGTCTTCTCCTTGTCTGAGCTGAAAGTTTAGAGGGACAGCCAGGTCTTGGTAGATTTGCAGTGGTCTGATACTCCTTTCATTTCAAAATGATCGCTTGCACAGTGCTCCTTGGGATGTTTAAAGCTTGGGAAATATTTTGGATTCCAAATCCGGCTTTAAACTTCTCCACAACAGTATTACGGACCTGCCTGGTGTGTTCCTTGGTCTTCATGATGCTCTCTGCGCTTTCAACAGAACCCTGAGCCTATCACAGAGCAGGTTATACAGAGACTTGATTACACACAGGTGGATTCTATTTATCACCATCAGTCATTTAGGACAACATTGGATCATTCAGAGATCCTCGCTGAACTTTTGGAGTCAGTTTGCTGCACTGAAAGTAAAGGGGCCGAATAATTTTGCACGCACCACTTTTCAGTTTTTTATTTGCTAAAAAAGTTTAAAATATCCAATAGATTTCGTTCCACTTCACAATTGTGTCCCACTTGTTGGTGATTCTTCACAAAAAAAAAAAAAAAATTATATCTTTATGTTTGAAGCCTGAAATGTGGCAAAAGGTTGAAAAGTTCAAGGGGGCTGAATACTTTCGCAAGCCACTGTATATCAGAGATCAGATCTCTTTGGGCAGAGCCCGCCAGGATAAGGTTTTTAAAAGGGGTTGGAGGGGAGAATTGCAGGTTTGGTGCAAATGTCAAGGCATAGTGGCTGATTTGGAGATACCCGTAGAACACCTGCTTCGGTAAGTCAAATTTGGCCTGTAGGTCTGCGAACGAACGCAGTTTACGAGTTTTGGGGTTGCAGGCAAATGAGATCAGGAGCGAGCTGTCCGAAGACAACTTGTGTTGTTGCGTCAATTTACGCCACAACCTACTGAGCTTGGGACCAGCAGTCGTGTGGGGTCTACCTCCGCGTTTGCGTTCCACAGTAAATTGTTTGGGTGTATTGGGGCTAGCCAAAATTTTTTCTATTTAAGTCCATTTATTGTAAGAACGAAGCGTAAACCAGGAGGTTATCGCCCTTAGTTGTGCTGCCTGTACTTAATGAGGTTGGGGAAGGCTAGGCCGCCGTCTGTCCGCACCGCCTGTAGTACCGAACGTGGAATCCTGTGTCTTTTGTAGTTCCAAGTGTATTGCAGTAGATCAGATTGTATGTTTCTTAATTGGCCATAGGGGACTGGGATGGGTAGGGTTTGGAAGAGATATAGTAGTTTCGGGAGGATTGTCATCTTCACTGATGCAATCTGTCCTAATAGGGAGATGTGGTGCTTTTTCTATTGTTGGAGGAGAGTCCTGATTTTGTGCAAGAGAGGGGGGAAATTTTCCTGGTAGAGGGTAGAGAATTTTGGGGTGATGTTAATCCCTAGGTACTTTAGGGCAGAAACTTTCCAGCTGTAGGGGAAAGCTTCAGGTGTTCTATCTCCCTTTCAGAGGTATTAATTGGCAGGACCTCTGATTTGGCCGTGTTTATTTTATAGCCCGACAGGGCTCCCTACCGTTCTAGTTCCGCATGTAGGTTTGGGAGAGAGGTTCTGGGCTTAGACAGCAAGAGAATTATGTCGTCTGCAAATAGGGAGATTTTTAACTCCCTATCCCTAACCCCTATGCCTTTGATGTATGGGTTCTTCCAGATGGTTGCTGCCAGGGGTTCAACGCACAATGCAAAGAGCAGGGGCGAGAGTGGGCATCCCTGCCTGGTGCCATTCTGTACCGGTAGTGGGGCGGAGAGGGCAAAGGGAGTTTTAACTTGGGAGGAGGGGTTTGAGTAAAGGTGTTGGATGGCTCTATAGAAAGGTCCCCTGAATCCGATGTGGCATAGTGTGGCGAACAGGAAGGGCCAGCCCAGGCGGTCAAACGCCTTTTCCGCGTCTAGGCTGAGTAGTAGAGATTGCTTGCCCTTCCTGTTCGCCACCTCCACCAGATCAATTATTTTCCTAGTATTGTCCCCTGCCTGCCGGAGAGGGACAAAGCCCACTTGGTCTTTATGGATAAGGGAGGGCAGGACCATGTTCAACCGAATTGAAAGCAGTTTGGTAAAGATTTTTAGATCCGAATTTAAAAGGGCGATTGGTCTATAATTGGCACATAAGGAAGGGTCTTTTTCTGGTTTGGGGATCACTGTGATGAAGGAGCGCTGCATGTCCCCCGGGATCGGGGTGTCATGCAGGAAGGCATTAAATAGTTTGCACATGTTGAGGAAGAAATTCTTCGTAGTACTCGTATGGGAATCCATCCAGGCCTGGGGCTTTATGGTTGGGGGAGAGATTTGATGGTTTGCTCTAGTTCCTCTAGTGTAATCGGTGCATTTAGAGTTATCCCACTGTACTCAAGGTATTGTTGTATTTGTTTGGTAAGATCGGGTGAGGGGGGGTTGCTGGGGATATCAGGATTGTTATAGAGGGCCTTGTAGAATTTTGCAAAGGATTGAATTATATCCTTTGGATGAGAGATCAGGCAGCCTGAGCTATTCTTAATCTGGTGTGGTGTCGACGACTGGGTGCCATCCTGCAGTTTCCTGGCCAAGAGAGAGTGGGCCTTATTTCATTTATCGTAAAATATCTGTTTTAATTCAATTCAAAAGGCTTTCTCAACTCGACCTAGAGCCAGATCACCCAGTGTCGCCCTACGGGATGTGATTTTTTTAAGGAGAGCTACAGTGGGCGTGTTTTGTAGTCGTTTCTCTAGGACTCTGAGCTCCTTCTCTGTTTGTGTCTTCATGACCTGTGCATTTTTTTTCATGGCTGAGGTCAAAGCCAGGCATTTACCACTCATCACCACCTTATGGGCTTCCCATAATGTGGGGATGGAGATATCCTCAGTGTTAATTTCCTCTAGATAATATTTTTATGTAGAGGTTAGTTCAGTTTTTGAGGGGAGGTGTTGGAGTAAAAACTTGTTCAGGCGCCAGTTATAGGGTCTGCGGGTGGTGGTGCCTAGATCAAGCGATATAACTACCGGGGCATGGTCCGACCAGGAGATCGGTAGGATCTGTGCAGTTCGATTCAGATGTAGGGTAGCGTTGTTAGCGAAAATTTAGTCTATACGGGAGTGTGTGTGATGGGTGGCTGAGTAGAAAGTGTACTGTTGGTCGCCAGGGTGGAGAGCCCACCAGGCGTCAAAAAGATCCTGCCAGAAATCTAAACCCGGGCCGTCCTGGCCCTGAGATTCCATTGCGCATGCGCATGCGCATGCGCGCGCCCGGGCGCGGGCACGTGGACAACCGCGCACAGGGAGACGGGCGGGCGCCCTAGTTAGCACCCGCCGGCCTATTTAAGCCTGACTTGAGCAGACGGTCTTTGCTGTCTGCTCTACAGCGTTGTGGTGTAGGAAAGCGAAACCTGATCCTGTTATACCTGTCCCTTTGACCCGGCTTGCCATTAAAGACCATCCTGCTTTCTGCCTGTACCCGACCCCGGCTTCCAGTGACCAACCTCCTGCCTGATCCATTGTACGCTGCCCTGGTTCAGATCTATTACCTGACTTTTGATGAACTTTGGTTCCTTGTTCAGCCTTGGTCCAGTCTGCAGTCTGACCCTCTTTAACGAGCCTGTTCACCTGTTGGTGCCAGTCCAGTCCGTGGTTCCGTTTCCTGTGTCCAGTTCCTGTCAGCTCTGCTATCCAAGCTTACCTGTGAACCTGTTTGCCAAGCCATTGTCCAGTTCCTGTCAGCTCTGCTATCCGAGCTTACCTGTGAACCTGTTTGCCAAGCCATTGTCCAGTTCCTGTCAGCTCTGCTATCCAAGCTTACCTGTGAACCTGTTTGCCAAGCCATTGTCCAGTTCCTGTCAGCTCTGCTATCCAAGCTTACCTGTGAACCTGTTTGCCAAGCCGTTGTCCGGTTCCTGTCAGCTCTGCTATCCAGCTTACCTGTGAACCTGTTTGCCAAGCCATTGTCCTGTGATCCTGCCAGCTCTGCTATCCAGTTTACCTGTGAGCCTGCTTCCTGTGATCCTGCCAGCTCCGCTATCCGGTTTACCTGTGAGCCTGCTTCCTGTGATCCTGCCAGCTCCGCTATCCGGTTTACCTGTGAGCCTGCTTCCTGTGATCCTGCCAGCTCTGCTATCCAGTTTACCTGTGAGCCTGCTTCCTGTGATCCTGCCAGCTCCGCTATCCGGTTTACCTGTGAGCCTGCTTCCTGTGATCCTGCCAGCTCTGCTATCCAGTTTACCTGTGAGCCTGCTTCCTGTGATCCTGCCAGCTCTGCTATCCGGTTTACCTGTGAGCCTGCTTCCTGTGATCCTGCCAGCTCCGCTATCCGGTTTACCTGTGAGCCTGCTTCCTGTGATCCTGCCAGCTCTGCTATCCAGTTTACCTGTGAGCCTGCTTCCTGTGATCCTGCCAGCTCTGCTATCCAGTTTACCTGTGAGCCTGCTTCCTGTGATCCTGCCAGCTCCGCTATCCAGTTTACCTGTGAGCCTGCTTCCTGTGATCCTGCCAGCTCTGCTATCCAGTTTACCTGTGAGCCTGCTTCCTGTGATCCTGCCAGCTCCGCTATCCAGTTTACCTGTGAGCCTGCTTCCTGTGATCCTGCCAGCTCTGCTATCCAGTTTACCTGTGAGCCTGCTTCCTGTGATCCTGCCAGCTCTGCTATCCAGTTTACCTGTGAACCTGCTTCTCAGAGATCCTGCCTGCTCAGCTAACCTGTTTCCTTCCCACCGGTCTGTTGATCCTGCCAGGCACCCGTGCTCCTCCTCACTCCTGTCTCCCCTGTTCCCACACCAGGGGACCAGGAGTGGGAGACGCAAGGGAGGCCTCTCCCTGCAATCTCGGGCTCGCACCACCAGGTACGTGACAGTAGCAGACAGCCATGTCTGAGCCCGAGCAGGGAGCCCCCGCCATGGAGGGGCTATGCCAACACCTGGCAGGTCTGACCGAAGCGGTGAAGAACCTCCAGCAGGGTTACACCCGGCTGGAGGAACGGGTACTGGCCCTGTCTGGTCCATCCAGTACCCAAGGAACTCCTCACCCAGCAATACCCCCAACGGGGCCTGCACCTACCCAGACTATAGTGATGCTACCACCTGAGCCCAAGGTACCTACCCCAGAGAAATTTACGGGTGCCCGTGGTAGCTTCAGAGCTTTCCGTAACTCTTGTGAACTCCATTTTGCCCTGCAACCCAGGACTTTCTCTTTAGAGACCACCAAGGTGGGTTTTGTGATAGCCCTATTGACTGGGGATCCCCAAATCTGGGCCCACCGTCTCGTGGAACAAAAGGATGCAGCATTGACCAGTCTCTCCACCTTTTTTGATGCCATGGCGCAGCTTTATGAGGACCCCCAACTCTCAACCACTGCGGAGGCCGCCTTACGTTCTCTCCAACAGGGTCGAAGACCAGCAGAGGACTATGTGGCTGAGTTCAGGCGTTGGGGTGCCGACACCGACTGGAACGATGCTGCCCTCCGTCACCAATTCCGCATGGGCCTCTCAGACGCACTCAAAGACGAGCTCGCCAGAGTGGGGGTACCCCAGACCCTGAATTCCCTCATAGACCTAAGCATCCAAATTGACCGGCGCCTACGGGAGCGTAGGGCCGAACGAACTTTGGGGTCCCCAAAACCTACCTGGATGCTCCCCAGGGGTCCAAGTCATTTCCGCACTGTTCCCCCTGTTAAACCTACTCATCCCTCTTCAGCATCAGAACCCATGCAACTTGGACTCCTGCGGCCTTCTCTCACCCCAGCAGAACGCCAGAGACGCCGCAGCAACAATCTGTGCCTGTATTGCGGAGAGCCTGGTCATTATGTCCGGAACTGCCCGGCTAAACTCCGTAAGTTCCCTACTATCCTCTCCAGTTATGTGGATCCTGTGACCGGGGTTTCATCTCATCTTGCCCTTTCTGTCTCCTTCCAGTTCTCAGGAAGGACCCTACAAACCACAGCTATCATTGACTCTGGTGCCTGTAGTTGCTTTATGGACTCTGCTTTTGCTGCCCGGCATCGAATTCCTCTCCGTCTGAGAAAACAAGGCCTGTCTGTCCACCTGGCAGATGGATCTACCATCAAATCTGGCCCAGTGACTCAGGAGACTGCCCCGCTGCACACAGTGATCTCAGAGTCACATCAAGAACTGTTATGTTTGGACATAATTTCTTCCCCCTTGTTTCCAGTCATTCTAGGGATCCCCTGGCTGCAAGCACACAACCCGGTCATCAACTGGTCCACAGGAGAGGTGGCCTTTTCTTCTCCCTACTGCCAAAGGTCCTGCGGCTTCTTGGTCCCCGCAGGACCCTCTGCTCTGCTCTGCCTCGAAAACGAGGCAGGTCTACGCCAGTCCATCCCTGAAGTCTACCATGCTTACCTGGATGTGTTTAGCAAACAAAGGGCAGATGTGCTGCCACCCCATAGGCCTTATGACTGTCCCATTGAACTTCTTCCCGGGGCCAAGATTCCTTTCGGTAGGGTCTTTCCATTAACAGAGGTGGAGCAGGGAAAACTAAAGGACTATATAGATGACAACCTGAAAAAAGGGTTTATCCGCCCGTCTACGTCTCCTGCAGGTGCAGGAATATTTTTTGTAGAGAAGAAGGACCATTCTCTCAGACCCTGTGTGGACTACCGTGCCCTAAACGAGGTCACAGTTAAAAATCGCTACCCGCTTCCCCTGGTACCTGAACTGTTTCAGAGGCTTGGCACGGCCTCCATCTTTTCTAAACTGGACCTCAGAGGGGCATACAATTTAATACGTATAAAGGATGGGGACGAATGGAAGACGGCATTTCGGTCTCGATTTGGGCACTTCGAGTACCTGGTGATGCCGTTTGGACTCTGTAACGCCCCCGCTACCTTCCAGTCCTTCATAAATGATGTGCTTCGGGACTTCCTTGATGTTTTTGCTGTTGTTTATCTTGATGACATACTAATTTTCTCTTCCTCCCTAGAGCTGCATCGTGGACATGTTAAAAGTGTGTTGGGCCGTCTTCGGCAACATGGCCTTTATGCCAAGGCAGAAAAGTGTCTCTTTGAGGTAGAAAGCATACCCTTCCTAGGTCTGATCATCTCCAGTAGAGGCATTCGGATGGATCCCCAGAAAATCTCAGCCATCCTGGACTGGCCAGTTCCTGCAGATAAAAAGGGGATCCAGCGATTCATTGGCTTCGCCAATTTTTATCGCAAATTCATCAAGGGATTCTCGGCCATAGTGACGCCCATTACTCAACTCACCAAGCAAGGTACCCGTTTTCATTGGTCCCCTGAGGCCCAAGGGGCCTTCGAGGCCCTCAAGGGGCTCTTTACCTCAGCTCCTATCCTGAAGCATCCAGATCCTTCTCTGCCCTTTGTCCTCGAGGTGGATGCTTCAGAGATAGCTGTAGGGGCCATCTTGTCCCAGAGACAGGGCATCAAAGCCCTGCTACACCCCGTGGCATTCTTCTCACGGAAATTGTCCCCAGCCGAGAAGAACTACGATGTGGGGGATCGGGAATTATTGGCCATAAAGACCGCCCTCGAGGAGTGGCGTTACCTGCTAGAAGGGGCTATTCACCCAATCCTGATCTTCACAGATCACAAGAATCTAGAGTACTTAAAAACTGCCAAGAGGTTAAAACCTAGACAGGCCCGTTGGGCCTTATTTTTCTCTCGTTTTACTTTTCACGTGACATATCGTCCGGGTTCCAAAAATGCGAAGCCGGACGCTCTGTCTCGTATGTATCACAAATCCCAGGATGGTTCCCCTCCAGACACTATCCTTGCCCCTGGAAACTTTCTCCTGCTACAGGAAGACCTACGGTCCCAGCTCAGGCGGGCTTCCAGTGGCCTCTTACCCACTCCCGGTCCTGGGTTGCAGGCCAAGGATGGGCTATTGTGGCATGGGGATAAAATTTTCATTCCCGAGGGTCTGCGGGTAACCGTCCTGGAATTGTGCCATGATCACAAGCTTGCTGGACACTTTGGTGTCACCAAGACCACTGAATTGGTACAACGTACCTTCTGGTGGCCCCAGCTAAGGGAAGACTGCAGGAAATTTGTGGAAACATGTACTGTGTGTATTCGGAGCAAAAGTCACAGAACCAAAGCCTGGGGCTTACTCAAGCCATTACCAGTCCCAGATCGTCCCTGGAAAATGCTGTCCATAGATTTCATTGTGGAACTGCCCCCAGCAGAGGACCACACTACGATCTTCGTGATAGTTGATCGTCTGTCAAAAATGGCACACTTTGTTCCCATGAAGGGTACCCCTTCTGCCTCAGAAACTGCACAAGTGTTCATCCGAGAAATCATCAGACTCCATGGGGTACCAGCCAACATAGTGTCCGACCGAGGGGTACAGTTCACCTCTCGGTTCTGGAAATCACTCTGCAAGGCCCTCAACATTGAGCTATCGTTTTCTTCCGCTTATCACCCTCAAACCAATGGGCAGACCGAAAGAACCAATCAGACTCTGGAACAATATCTTCGATGCTTTTCTTCCTTCTCCCAAGACGATTGGATCTCTCTGTTACCGGTTGCCGAGTTTGCATATAACAATGCTATCCACTCGGCCACCCAACAGACACCTTTCTTCGCCAACTATGGCTTTCACCCCTCATTCCTGCCCAATTCTCTTCCTGAATGCACTGTGCCCGCAGTCCAGGAGAAGATTGACTTCTTTGCTTCCAATAACCAACTCCTGCAGGATACCATGGCTCGGACCCAGGAACATAACAAAACAGTCTTTGACCGAAAGAGGCGTGGAGAATTGATACTGGCACCAGGTGACACAGTGTGGCTCTCCACCTTGAACCTGAAGTTGGCTTGTCCCTCAAAGAAACTGGGCCCTAAGTTCTTGGGTCCCTTTCCAGTCAAACGAAAGATTAATGAAGTAGCCTATGAGTTGGAACTTCCTGATTCCCTCAAGGTCCATCCAGTCTTTCATGTTTCCCTGTTAAAACCTTCCACTTCCAACCCCTTTCCCAACAGAAGGACGGTACCCCCAGATCCAGTCTTGGTAGATGGCGAGGAAGAATATGAGGTAGAGGCCATACTAAATGTTAGAAAAAGGAGAAATCAGAACCAGTTCTTAATCAAATGGAAAGGATATGGTCCTGAAGAGAATTCCTGGGAGCCCGAGTGTAATATCCATGCTAAGAGTCTAGTTCAAGCCTTCAAAAGAGCTCATCCTGAGAGATTTGCCCAGAGGGGCACCCGGAGGTTGCCCCTAGGAGGGGGGCAATGTCATGAAGATCCTGCCAGAAATCTAAACCCGGGCCATCCTGGCCCTCAGATTCCATTGCGCATGCGCATGCGCGCCCGGGCGCGGGCACGTGCACAACCGCGCACAGGGAGACGGGCGCGCGCCCTAGTTAGCACCAGCCGGCCTATTTAAGCCTGACTTGAGCAGACGGTCTTTGCTGTCTGCTCTACAGCGTTGTGGTGTAGTAAAGTGAAACCTGATCCTGTTATACCTGTTCCTTTGACCCGGCTTGCCATTAAGACTATCCTGCTTTCTGCCTGTACCCGACCCCGGCTTCCAGTGACCATCCTCCTGCCTGATCCATTGTACCCTGCCCTGGTTCAGATCTATTACCTGACTTTTGATGAACTTTGGTTCCTTGTTCTGCCTTGTCCAGTCTGCAGTCTGACCCTCTGTAACGAGCCTGTTCACCTGTTGGTTCCAGTCCAGTCCGTGGTTCCGTTTCCTGTGTCCAGTTCCTGTCAGCTCTGCTATCCAAGCTTACCTGTGAACCTGTTTGCCAAGCCATTGTCCAGTTCCTGTCAGCTCTGCTATCCAAGCTTACCTGTGAACCTGTTTGCCAAGCCATTGTCCAGTTCCTGTCAGCTCTGCTATCCAAGCTTACCTGTGAACCTGTTTGCCAAGCCATTGTCCAGTTCCTGTCAGCTCTGCTATCCAAGCTTACCTGTGAACCTGTTTGCCAAGCCGTTGTCCGGTTCCTGTCAGCTCTGCTATCCAGTTTACCTGTGAGCCTGCTTCCTGTGATCCTGCCAGCTCCGCTATCCGGTTTACCTGTGAGCCTGCTTCCTGTGATCCTGCCAGCTCCGCTATCCGGTTTACCTGTGAGCCTGCTTCCTGTGATCCTGCCAGCTCTGCTATCCAGTTTACCTGTGAGCCTGCTTCCTGTGATCCTGCCAGCTCCGCTATCCGGTTTACCTGTGAGCCTGCTTCCTGTGATCCTGCCAGCTCTGCTATCCAGTTTACCTGTGAGCCTGCTTCCTGTGATCCTGCCAGCTCCGCTATCCGGTTTACCTGTGAGCCTGCTTCCTGTGATCCTGCCAGCTCCGCTATCCAGTTTACCTGTGAGCCTGCTTCCTGTGATCCTGCCAGCTCTGCTATCCAGTTTACCTGTGAGCCTGCTTCCTGTGATCCTGCCAGCTCCGCTATCCGGTTTACCTGTGAGCCTGCTTCCTGTGATCCTGCCAGCTCCGCTATCCAGTTTACCTGTGAGCCTGCTTCCTGTGATCCTGCCAGCTCTGCTATCCAGTTTACCTGTGAGCCTGCTTCCTGTGATCCTGCCAGCTCTGCTATCCAGTTTACCTGTGAGCCTGCTTCCTGTGATCCTGCCAGCTCTGCTATCCAGTATACCTGTGAGCCTGCTTCCAGTGATCCTGCCAGCTCTGCTATCCAGTTTACCTGTGCACCTGCTTCCCAGAGATCCTGCCTGCTCAGCTAACCTGTTTCCTTCCCACCGGTCTGTTGATCCTGCCAGGCACCCGTGCTCCTCCTCACTCCTGTCACTCCTGTTCCCACACCAGGGGCCCAGGAGTGGGAGACTCAAGGGAGGCCTCTCCCTGCAATCTCGGGCTCGCACCACCAGGTACGTGACACAGGTGCAGAAGCGCCCTCTGTTCCTTGATTTGAGGTGCAAACAAGGTTAAGGCTAGAAAGACTGCTCTGATTTCTAATATATTGGACACTAGCCCTCTGGTGGGAAAGGACCATCTCCCCTGGATCCTGACCTCTCTGCAATGGGCAACCCACCTGTGACCACTTGCGTCGGGTGTAATTATGGTCCATGATTGGGAACCCAAATGATGGGAACGGGAGAGATTCTCTGGCTTCGTCCACCAGTGCAGGCTCCTGGTCATTAGAGTTGACAACAGAATTGTCTGAGATAGCTGTTGCTTTCTCCATTGTGTTAGGAATCCTGTCCTGGAAGTGCCTCAGATGCCAGTGAGATCATTGGACCAGAGGAATACATGAGGACATCGTGCCTATAAGGCTCAGACATTGTGAAGCTGATAAATGGGACTTCTGTATGGTCTTTAACATTTTTTGAATTATGGCGGAATCCCCAAGATATAAAAAATGGCAGTTGGTTTAACACACCCAGTATCTCCGAAGGCCTCATTCACACAGCAGCTCGGCCACATTCTTACCACCCCCCACGTGCCACCCACCAAAAGCCTAACAAGTTAGCTGGAGGACGTTGCACACATGCAGCATCCACAAAAAAATTTGAGACATTCGAGAGACAACAGTATTGTCTCCTGAATGCCTGGAAGCCACTACTCTGCTTTCTGAAAAATGTTCCACTGTGAATTACATTTTATTTTATAGGGAAACTGCCATCTGGGTGAACCTAACCTAAGAGAAACAGCCTTTTACAAAAGCATGTCAAGCTTCTGACTTACAGAGATGTCAGAAGGCTATTTTCTGCTTTTATTTCATCTTGCTTTTGAAAGCTTTTTAAATTTTTGTGTTGCTGCAGCAATTATTTCAGTTTAGAGTAAGTGTAATTTAAACACCCCCCTCCAGGGGGCTAATTCCCCTGTGGCCATTCTAGCCTAAGCCAGAACGAAGAGTGCCTGATCTGATACTTACATCACATCTCCCAGGAAGCTGTATGATCAAGCACACAGAGTGCCAGAAGGGTAGACCAGAGGGTGGGGCCCGGTACATCTACAGTAGCTGGCTTCCTGCAATCAGAAGAGGCAGCCAGCTGAAGAAGACCAAGATGGAGGTAGAGGACCCAGTGTATGTCACCCAAACAGCGAATCAGCAATGGATTTGCTGTGCAAGTATGTGTTTTGAAGAGAACCCAGAATACAGATAAGAGGAAACGTTATAGCCCTTTCACACGGGGGCGGTGCGGGCGTTAGCGGTAAGGTGCCGCTAGTTTTAGCAGCACTTTACCACTGTTATAGCAGCGCTTTTTATAATCCTTTATTAGGCCGCTAGCGGGGCGCTTTTAACCCCCGCTAGCGGCTGAATAAAGGGTTAAAAGCACCCATGTTGCGGCTTTGCAGGCGCTTTGGCAGCGCTGCCCATGCATTTCAATGGGAAAGGGTGGTGGCGGAGACACCGCTACCCCACCACCCCAAAATGCTGCTTGTAGGAATTTTTGTCCCGTCCTGCAAGCACACTGCCCCGGTGTGACAGGCTTTCACACTGGGGTTGGCTTGAGAGGAGCTTTTCAGGCGATTTACAGGCACTAAAACGCTTGTAAAGTGCCCCAGTATGAAAGTGGTCTAAATGTGTGCGTGTGTGTGTGTGTGTTTGGGGTCTGACTCAGTAATGGGCATGTTGGACGTCAAAACAGAGACCACTGCTGGCAGGGGAGTGGCCCTTTTATTTCAGGCTTTAGCTGGTTTAGGAAGAAATTTAACTGAAAGAACTTTAGTTTTGATATACCGGGAATGTATTTAGCTAAGGTTCAGTTGGGCTCCAAGAAAAGTAAAACTGATTGCAAAAGCATGAAGGCACTCAATCCCTACAACAAACATTTGTTTATTGTTTACAAATAGTTTACATTGTTTACAAATAGTTGAATAACCATCGGTTGTAGCCAGTGGTCTATATAAATTGATAGACCACTGATGAAACTGTTGGTACTGGCGACAATAGGTCTGCCTGGAGGATCAGTAAGGGCCTTGTGCACCTTTGGAAGATGGTAAAAGTAGGGAGTGCTGCATACCTTTGGTAGCAAAAAAACTTTTTCTTTAGTATTCACAATACCATCTGTCAGGGTAATGGCCGTAGGACAGGGAATTCTGCCAGCGCCCTTCATGGCTGCACCGGGTGCATACCTGTGCGCACGCAGGCGCACACAACAGGCGCACACAGATGCGCAACAGCGGGAGCGAGCTAACTAATGCGCGCGGACGCATCGTGGTAATCTTTGGCGCCCCCTGGTCTATTTAAGCCTACTGCTAGGTATACGCTGGTTGCTGGATCATCATCAGCTTCCGTGTTTCCTGTTCCTGTTGTTCACCTGCTTCCTGTTATCACCTGGCTTGCCTGACTGCTCCTGTTTTCCGCTTGCATTTGACCCAAGCTTGGACCTGACTACTCTCCTGCTCTGCACCTGTACCTTGATCGTCCTCTCGTGTTTGACCCCTGGCTTGGCTACCGACTCCGTTCCTGATTATCCTGCTGTACCTTCATCTCGGACTGATTCCTGCTGTATCGGACCTCTGGCCTGGCTCTGACTCCGTTCCTGGTTGCTTCACGGCTCCATACCTTGGATCTCTCCTTGCACGGTTGCCCTATCAACTACACCTGTGCACCCCAGCAGCCCCCTGCTACCAGCTACCCAAGTAAACGATAAGACTCCCAGTGATAATCCTGTCTGTTTTGAATAACTAAGCTGCCACCTTTATCTGCCTGTCTCACAATAATATCTCTGTTAGTGGTAAGATTTTTGAGGGCCTGCCACTCATCAGCACTCAGGTTACAAAAATTACTCTTGACTGGGGTATCACACAGCTCCATGAGATCTTTATATACAGCTTGATAAAAGGTTTCGATATGTGGGCCCTTGGAGTTCGTGGGGTTTAATATAGACAGAGGGTTGAAGCCAGTGTGTAAAACATCTGGCTCCTGAAAGGGATATTGAGTCTCACTTTCAATAATGCTTTCAGCCCATAGTTCCTCAAGAACCTTTAACACACCTGGTTCGGAGTGGGAACAAACATCATTATCCAGAGCTTCTATTGACGGTTTGTTTAACAAATTCAATTTCGCATAGTGTCTTTTCAGAGTCAATAAACAAAAAAATTTGTTCAGATCCTTAAACAGGCCAAATTTTTTCCGACCTGTCGAAGGAAAAAAACGTAGACCTTTCTTCAATAAACACGATTCAGCCACTGTTAAGTTGTGTGTAGATAGATTAAATATTTTTATAGTACTATCACCTACAACATATCTGTCCTTTCTTTTTTGTTCAATCTTGGACTGCCTTCCTCCTCTTCTACCTCTTCTAGTTTTCTTTTTTCTTTCTGCTGCGACACTCCCTTTGGAGATTTGTGAAAAGAAGTCTCATCAACCGGTGACCTATGGCTTTCTATTGGAGGCAAAGAGGATAGGGCCAATGTAGGAATATTACTCCTTGGCCGAGCACCCTCTTTAATGTAAAAATCCAAATCTCTAGAGAGAGGACTGTATCTATTAAATAAGGGCACTAGAGGGTCGAACAGGTCTACCCCAGCCACCTTGATACTAAGGTTAGGGGGAGGTGACATAGCTACTAAGTTTGGTTGCATGGGGCTCACTCCCTCAGGAGTATTAGAATCAATGGCACTATAGGCCTGTGTGATGGATTGGACTGGGTCACCATAATAACCATGAATCTGTTTCTTATTCTGTTGTTTATTCTGTTTATTCTGTTTATTGTTCCTCCTTTTATCTCCATTGTTTTTCTTAACGGTGTGTCTACCTCCCCCCTTATTGGCCTGTTCAGTTTGTATAGATTTTCTGGCATGGGGGGACCACTACCCTTGTTATTACATGACACCACACTACATGATATTATCAGTACAGGGGGTCCCCGGGTTACAAACAAGATAGGGACTGTAGGGTTGTTCTTAAGTTGAATCTGTTTGTAAGTCGGAACAGGCACATTTTTTAAGTGTAGCTCCAGCCAAAAAATCTATTTTTAAGTTTTTTAGATAACATAGAGAAGGGTTATCACCCCTGTAACATTTGTTTTGCTGTCTGTGCCCCTGTTCAAAAGATTTCACCTCACCTTCTGTGCCAATGACAATTGGATTTTGAAAATTTTGGGTTGTTAGGGAAGCATGGACTGGTGATAAAGCATCAGTGGAGACACCTTTTACCCATATTAACTCTTACAGGAGTGAATTTCCCTTTCTAGGGGTAGATTTCCTCTCACTTCCTGTTGTCTCCCTCTGTTTGTAAGTAGGAGTCGTTTGTAAGTCGGATGTTTGTAAGTCGGGGACCCCCTGTATTGAGTTTATTTTTTGAGTTTTGCTTTGAAGGGAAGAGAGGTAAGGCTTATGTTTATAAGTAACAGCACCTAACTTTATTAGTTCACAATTATTTTTGGTGTGATTCACACTTAAAAGGACAGCAGTTATACATACACAGAGCTACAGTGCATGAGGTTGGCGCCTTCTTTTATTGATTCTTGATTTATCTAAATATGCTGAGATGGCCAGTGACACCCTAGAGCTATGTAAAATTTAGCATTGCAATGTCCCAAAGGTATGAATGAGATGAAGCGGACCTCCTAGAACATATCCTTGATCATAGGCGTGCGCAAGGGGTGTGCCAGGTGTGCTTGGGCACACCCTAATTCTGGAGCTGGCAACCTGTCAATCGCGATCTACCTGTCAATCAAGTTGGTGATGGGTAAACCGCGATCCTTCCTTGCCAGCCCCCAGAACCTGGACAGGAAGGGCAGTGGGTGTTGTAGAAATTATATTGTATAAAATTTATGTGGACATTTTATTCTAGGATGTGTGTTTTTATAGATTGTCATCTGTCTCCCTGTGTCTGATTTAATCGAGGAGCGCTCTAACAGAGTGCACTTGTGCTAAATCGAGACCAGTGGTAAAAACGGTCAGTATGAAAACAATGAACTTACTAGATTCTGTTTAATTTTGACTGGGCTGCATGCTGACTAAAAGGGGGTGTGTGCACTTCCTCCCGTGAGTGCCCTCCCCTTTACTGCATGTCACTTCCTGTGATGTCACTTTGTATTGAGGAAGTGCTTGGCTGTTGGGGGCAGGCACTTCCTGTTTGTGAGAGCTTTTGTGATAATAAAAGGCATGCTGGCTAGTGTGGGCCAGGGATTGCTGACTGACCATGCTGAGATGAGGCTGTAAGAATACTTACTTGTGATGGCTCTTATATGGGAATTAGAGGGGAAGCAGCTAGGCTGGAAAGGTGATGTATGGATGCTATGCTGAGATAAGGATGAATGCATGGATGAAGGGGTTTGGGAGGTAATGGAAGATCTAAAGGTAAGGCATTATATCATTTAAGCCCCATACACACGGTCGGACTTTTTCATGGATTCTGTCCGATCGGACAAGGTTGTTGAAAAATCAGACCGTGTGTATGCACCATCGGACAGTGTTCGTCGGTTTGACCGACGGACAAAGTCTTATCTCCTGCTGGAAAGATTTGCCGTCAACACGGTCCGATCACACCAAATCCGATCGTGTGTACGGTTGTCCGACCGGACAAAGTGCTACGCATGCTCAGATCACATTACAAGACCAAAGCTATTGGTTACTAGCCTCTACGTAGTCCCGTCGTAGGCAACAAACGTCACCACGTTCAGAATGATCGGATTTTCCGACAACTTTGTCCGACCGTGTGTACGCAAAACCAACATCGGACAAAGTATGACGGACATGGTCCGACGGACCTGGTCCGCGGATTGTCCGACCGTGTGTATGGGGCTTAAGACGGAAATGGGTATTTATATTAGAAACAGGAAAAATTGTCTGTTTGCTCTGCGGACAGCCGAATTTCGCTAACACGGGGGTGAAATGTAGTGAAATCAATCTGTATTTTCCTCCTGCAGCAGCTAAAAGTAGGCTTCTTCTCCTCTCCCTCTCACTGACATTCAGCTACCACAGGAGGAAAATGCAGGGGATTAGTACCAATATATGCCCCTGCCACCCCTCCTGTCCCTGTTCCTCTTCTTTCTGCTGCCCCAGGCCCCCTGTATGCTCCCCTGGTCCCCCCCATCTTCATCATGTCAGAATGAGGAGATAAGGCTGATAAATATGTAATTTACCGGCCCCTTCCTGAATAAACACAGTGAGCGATCGATACCGAACTATGTTTACTATGATTCAGTTTGTGAATGAACAGGAAACTGCTCAGCATGGGGCACTTCCCGTTCATTCACTGTCCACTGCAGCTGAGGCAGCGGAGAAATGAACTGGGGAATCTCTGTCCTCAGTCCCTTTTTCTATCTCAAACATGAGAATCAAGGGTCTGTTTAGACCTCTTATATTTCACCAAAGCCCCCAACTGGGCTCCTAAAAAAATTGTAAAAAAATAAAATTAAAAGTAATATTGAAAAAAAGTTATAAAAAATAAAATTGTCAAAAAATAAAAAAAATAAAATGAGTATAAAAAACGACTGCCACTAATCTCTGCCCTACTGACACCGTCCACTCCTTTACTGACTTTGTCGTCTGCCCTACTGACAAAGTCCACTGCCTTACTGACACCGTCCACTGCTCTATTGACTGACAGCAACCTCTGCCCTACAGATACATCAACCCAAATGACACCATCCACACACACATCAACTGCTCTACTGACTGACACAATCCACTGCCCTACTGACACATCCACTACTGTACTGACTGAAACCATCCACTGCTCTGACTGATACCATCCACTGCCCTACTGACACACAGTGGTGGCCTGTCCATAGAGGGCACTGGGGCACTCCCCCCCCCCTCCCCAATCCATGCACCCGGCCCCAATCTACATGCAGGGCGCCAAACGCATTGATCCCTATATATATTTTTTTTTCAAAGCACATGATTAGAAAAAAAAGGTGGGCTCAGGGTGCAGTGCTCTGCCCTGAGCCCACCTTTTTTTTCTAATCATGTGCTAATCACTTGTGTGACAATAGCAAATTATTATTTGCTATTGTCTTCCTGATTCTCCTCCCGGCCAATCAGGAAGCGGGACCCGAGACCCAATTGGCAAAAGGAGAAGCAACCGTATTGGCCGCCAAGGAGGAGGAGATGCAGGGGAAGCCGCTGAGGAGGAGGAGATGCAGGAAGGATCCAAAGCTGCCCGCGACCTAGATGGGGTAAGTGGGGGGCTGGCTGGACAAGCGAACGAAGGGGGGGTGGTGTTACTGACTGACTGGGGGGGAGGCGAGTGATTTGTTTGCCGCCCCCTCCCCCTTCAAGATGGAGCACTAGATGCCACATCAAGTGCTCTGACTGACACCATCCACTGCCCTACTGACACTGTCCACTGCCCTACTGACACATCCACTAATCATTGAAAGAGCGGCAATCCCAGGCACAATAGGAATCACGAACCCGGCGTAGGCAGAGGCACGGCGGTGTGAAACAATGCACAAGGACGTGCAGCAAAGTGAACAGGTGAATGCATGCATGGCGGCACATGCATAGCGTGATAGTGGCGCCACTGCCTATTTAAACCCGCTGCTGACAATGGTGCAGTGCTGGTTTTTCGTCAGTTTCCCTCTGTGTTCCTGTGCCTTGTTTATCCTGATTATCAGACTTCCTGTGTACCGACCTGGCTTGCCTTGACCTGCTCTCCTTGATCTCCCGGCTTGGCCTTTTGGCTTGTATCCTAACTTGTACCCAGTCTGACTTACATACTCTGCCTTACCTATCTACTGTGCATAGACCCGGCTGGCTCCTGTTTACGCTTATCCTGGACTGTCTTACTGTGAATGACCCCTGGCCTGGCTCCCGACTCAGCTGTCCGGTCTGCTCCACTGGTCCGCACCTCCTGGACCATCCAAGCACGCCTGCCCTGCAGAATACCTGGCCTATTCCAGAAAGCTCCTGGCAACCAGCTTCAGCAACCAGGCAACCCGTGCTTCTGTGGGCACAACACCCCCTGTGTCACCTCCAGGGATGTGCTGCACTCGGCTGCAAGGGGAGCCCTCCCAGCATCGCAGCATCATACCAAGTTCCTTACAGTATAAACCAGCCATGTCAGAGGCCGACGGAGGTGTCTCCCCACTGGAAGCCTTATGTTAACAAGTCACAGCCCTCACCTAGGCTGTCCAAAGAATTCAGGAATGTTACTTCCAATTAGAGGGCCGTCTGCAACACCTGCTTCCACAGATCAAGGCCCATCCTCTGCCAGCTCTTTCACTGCCACTCCTGCCAACACCAGAATGATTTTCTGGAGATCAAAAGAAATTCAGATCCTTTAAAAACGTTTGTCTCCTGTACTTGGTTCTGCAACTGCTGACTTTTTCTATTGAAACAGTGAAAGTAAGGTTCATCATTTCCTTACTGACAGATGAACCTCAAGCATGGGCCCATGGCTTATTTCAGCATAAGAGTCCAGTCATTAATTCTGTAGACCTGTTTTTTGAAACCATGGCACAATTATATGACGACCCCACTGCTGAAGCTAATCTGCATACTCTACAGCAGGGTCGGCGCCCTGTGGAAGATTACACAGCTGCTCAGCTGTTGGCTAATTGCCAGAACCTATCTCTCCACAGGTACTCAGCTGTTAATGATATCCTGCTCATCACTCCAGCCTACTTAAGCTGTTCAGCCATGTGTATCTCTGCCTTCGCCGTGGTCAACATCACAAAAACTATCTCCTGCGATCCTGTTCAAGACTTGCTTTGCTGACATCCCTTCTGGCTCCAGACCTTGCGTCCTGTTCCACTACATTGATCCCTGACTTCTGGCTTGGCTGACTATCCATTCTGGTTACTGAACTTTGGCTATGTTTTGAGTACATTTGTTATTTTTACTTTTATTATTAAATAAGTGTGATTTAACTGTAGTTTTGTCTCTGATTTCATGGTTTCTGACAAATACCTACGGTGTTTTTGTTCTTTTTTCTCTGGACGACTGGATTTCCATATTGCCATGTGCGGAATTCTTATGTAACAACTCTACGCTACTACCAACCAGTCGCCCTTCTGGGTGAATTATGGGTTCCATACTTCATTTCTACCCAATATCATTCCTGAGACCTCAGTTCCGGCAGCCCAGGACAGAATAAGTTTCATTCAAACAAATCACCAAACCCCTCAGGAGACAATGCAAAAAGCTCAAGAAGAGTGCAATAAACAATATGACATGAAGAAAAGAGGAAACCCTAATTTTAACTGAGCTGTGGCACAGTGACCAAGACCATACAGTGGCTTAACAGGACAGGTTCCACTTAGAACAAGCCTCGTAATGGTCCACCGAAGAAGTTGAGTGCACGTGCTCAGCATCATAACCAAAGGTTGTCTTTGGGAAATAGACATATGAGTGCTGTCAGCTGTGCTGCAGAGGTTAAAGGCCCGGGGGGGGGGGGGGGGTCAGCCTGTCAGTGCTAAGACCATACGCCGCACACTGCATCAAATTGGTCTACATGGCTATACTCACAGAAGGACGCCTATTTTAAAGAAAAAATTATTTTTAAGAAAGCCTGCAAACAGTTTGCTGAAGACAAGCAGACTAAAGCCCCATACACACGGTCGGACTTTTTCATGGATTCTGTCCGATCGGACAATGTTGTTGAAAAATCAGACCGTGTGTATGCACCATCGGACAGTGTACGTCGGATTGTCCGACGGACAAAGTCTTATCTCCTGCTGGAAAGATTTGCCGACAACATGGTGCGATCACACCAAATCCGATCGTGTGTACGGTTGTCCGACCGGACAAAGTGCTACGCATGCTCAGATCACATTACAAGACCAAAGCTATTGGCTACTAGCCTCTACGTAGTCCCGTCGTAGGCAACAAACGTCACCACGTTCAGAATGATCGGATTTTCCGACAACTTTGTCCGTCCGTGTGTACGCAAAACCAACATCAGACAAAGTATGACGGACAGGATCCGACCGACCTGGTCCGCGGATTGTCCGACCGTGTGTATGGGGCTTAAGGATATGGATTACGGGGGGCGTGGCCTGGACCGGCATGTGAGAGGACACAGCTCTCACAGCTCCTGAGCTTGATCCTGCACCGATCCTCCCTCAGCCAACTTACCGACATTCTGCACATATATGCTGCAAGCTGCTGACCCAGGGATCACAGGGGAACCTCCGCCAGCCCTCTGCACCAGGGGAATGACCCGAAAATCGCAGTTTGAGATGGGTCCTGATTTCCAAGATGGCGCCGCCGCGTCTGTGATGAAAGGAACCCCACGAGGCGCTGACAGGCAGAAGGAGCAGGGACACAGAGGAACAAAACAGCCCAAGGCACAGGGTAAGGAGACACCTAGAGATATGGTGTATTACACCCAGAAAATGAACGGGCTGGTGGGGAGTGAGGCTGCTGGACATTCACACTGTAATGAGCCTGCCATGCATGGGACACAGGCTGGGGCGGCCATCTTAGCTGCAACTAGTGAGCATGATGAGACTGATCACTCTGACTTTGGGACCCCCGAGACAAATGAACAGGACACTTCCAGTACTATTCAGCCCACTTTAGCTGATATTCTCAGGGCAGTTAATATTGGCAATGCTTCTGTGGCCTCTGTGAAAGAGGAACTGTCAGGTCACCTGAGACCAGGTGACAGGTGCACTCAGTAGGAATTGGAAGTGCACCGCTAGGTAGTGGACCTTAGGACTGACTGCTGCGGATTGTACCCAGGGAGATTCAGGACACAGGTCTACTGGATCACTAACACAGATCCCAGTGGGACCTAGAGCATAGATTCCCCAGGGCGCGGAGTCTAAGAGCCAGCAGGTGTTCGCCAGAGCCTCTAGTGGTGAGGATGGACTTCGCTGCAGTCTGGCTCCAGGTCGCGGCCCCCAGGGTCTCACAGCTCACGCTCACAGTAGACTACAGGAGAAGGAAGCAGCAGGCTGGAACGACAAGGATAGTAAGGGGATAAGGCAGAGGTCAGGGTAACTAGCAGACAGGAACAGCAGAGTACACGCCAAAGGTTCAGGATCACAGGCAGACAGGGATGGTCGGGGACATGCCAAAGGGTCAAGGTCACAAGCAGACAGGAATCGTTGAGAACACGCCAAGGTCGGTAACAGAGACAAACATAGAGCACACGGCACGCAGGAACCAGGAAGCCGAACACACCATGGATACACAATGGTTGATCAGCACCACTGGCTTTCAGTGCACAGGTTAATATAGGTTTCCCTGATAGGGCCTGGGGTGGAGCCATGCTTAGAGGAGAGGTTATAAAAACCACCAGGTGAGAGTGGCTGGCCTTTTAGTCTGAACACATGAGGAGAGGTAAGCAAACAGGGGAAGATTACTGCATAACCGTGACAGGAACTGTCGCTGCTGCGACAAGATATTCAGAAAATGCGGGAATGAGAGCGAAATGTGAGCGAAATAGAGGATCATTTACCCCCCATTGAGAGAGAAACTAAGGCTGCTTACCAACTAGAAAGGGAGGCTATTGACAGAGCCGAGGATTTTGAGAATCGCCTTAGGAGGAACAACATACGCATTGTGGGGCTCCCGGAGAAAGTGGAGGGCAGGGACCCCACAGAGTATGTGGAAGGATGGCTGCTGGACATATTAGGCAAAAACACATTTTCCCCCTTATTCGCTGTGGAACGGGCTCACAGGGTGCCGTCCCGACCTGCTCAGCCTGGGGGGCCCCCCAGGTCCATGCTGGCAAGAATACTGCATTACTGGGATAGAGAAACTGTCCTCCCGCTAGCCCGGGAACGGGCCAACATACTGCACAACGGGGCCAGAGTATCTTTTTACCCCGATTTTTCAGCAGAGGTGCAAAGACGCAGAGCAAAGTTCTTTGATGTAAAACGCAGGCTGCGTCAGCTGCAACTTCCATACGCAATGCTATACCCGGCAAAACTGAGGGTGATAGTGAGAGGTCAGGCGCAATTCTTTGAATCCGCAAAAGATGCCAGTGCTTGGTTAGACCGCAACGAGCAAGCCCTGCGGCGGCGAGATCAGAACGAGGAGGAAGGATGAGGCTCGTAGGGGAGCCGGAGGAGAGTACTTGACTGGAACTCTGTGATGTTGTGCCCTCATATGGAGAACATGTACTGAACCTACCCAGATGAACCCTGGCTGAGGGACATTATATTGCAACAGATCAAGACAAGAGCTGCAGAAATCGTCTACGTGAATTTCTACATTTTGCACTTAGAAATCTTCCTGAGTGAACACTCAGGGTACAGAAGTTGTACCGCCATGTTGGCGGGCGAAGGTTTTATGCTGCTGGAGGGGACTGCCTGTTGCTTCCCCCTGATAATTTATTTTTTCACTTTTCTATGTTTTTTTTACAGGTGGTGTACCGGTAACACTTCTACAGTTTGTTATGTATTTTGCATATGCACACTTTCTCAGGACTCGGGCTTTGGCTCTAGGACTTCCAGACTCCCTGGTATGGGAGGGGTATATATGCATGTTTCCATATTCTACTCAGTCAAATGGTAGGAATTCCTATAGTATCTTGGAATGTGAGGGGGCTTCACTCAACCCTTAAGAGGACCATGATGCGCATGTGCCTTAAAACATTTCTACCGGGAGTGTTCTGCTTTCAGGAAACACATTTGACTGAGGAGACTGTGAGCTGTATACAGTACAATTGGGTGAATAAGGCCTATCACTCGACTCACACGTCCCACTCTAGGGGAGTGAGCCTTTTGATTCATGGCTCCCTGGACTATGAAGGGATAGACACTCTCATTGATTCAGAGGGCCGTTATGTATTTCTCCACTGTAGACTGGGTATGTTAACATGTGTTATTGCTGGTATATATGTCCCCCCCCCCTTTACAGTGGTAGTGCTGAGGGCCCTGCTATTATATTTGGATGGCAGGCCGGAGGTACCGCTACTGGTAATTGGGGACTTTAATTGTTGTTTAGACCTCTCGCTGGATAGACACCCGGGCGCAGCAGCCTCTGCCCTCTCCAGGGGTACCCCCCTGGCGAGGTTGTTGCAAGAGGTGGGCTGGGTGGATGTCTGGCAACACCGTCACCCGGGGGTAAAACAATACTCCTGTTTTTCAAAAACGCATGGTAGTCTAGCTAGAATAGACATGGGGTGGGAAACGCACGCATGCTCCAATATGTGTCCTCAATGGAATATAGGCCCCGTAGCATATCTGACCACTCCCCACTAGTTGTTTATCTGGTGGTCTCTCGACCAGCAGCACTCCCAAGAGCTCCGTGGAAATTTAATGCATACTGGCTGAAACTGTTTAAAAATCCAGAATCCATAGACGAGAGCGTGCGTGGGTTTTTTACCACCCAAAACCCTGAGGGTTCAAGTATGCAGCAGTGGGAGGCCTTTAAAGCTTTCTTGAGAAGGATTTTGACCAATGAGATGACTAAAGTTAAGAAAGATTCTTCCGCTATTGTGGTTGACTTGGAGAATAGGGTAAAGGAGTTGGAGCAGCAATTTATTTTAGATCCCTCCGATTCGGCAAGGGAGGTGTGGCAGGCCGCTCAATCAGCGTATGAGCGGGTGCTTACCTCGACTGCCGAAAAAAAACGCTTCTTCTCTAAACAGGCGTTTTTTGAGGAAGGGGAAAAAACTGGGCGTATGTTGGCCCGCATAGCAAACTCACATCAGAGATCACCAACTATAGGGACCATTAAATCTAAAGCTGGGCCACTTGTTCGATCCCCCGAAGGCATTATGCAGGAGTTAGCCGGGTTCTATGAAGAGATTTATTACAGGTATTTAATGCTGCCCGGGAGGCGGGAGAGCTTCCGCCCTCCATGGCAAAAGCAAACATTGTACTCCTTCTGAAACCGGGTAAAGACCCATGGCAGTATACAAACAACATGCAGAGACAATACGGCCCCATTTATTACAGGTATTTAATGCTGCCCGGGAGGCGGGAGAGCTTCCGCCCTCCATGGCAAAAGCAAACATTGTACTCCTTCTGAAACCGGGTAAAGACCCGGTTGATCCAGGGGCATACAGGCCAATCTCACTATTGCAGTGTGACATTAAAATCCTAGCGAAAGTATTAGCCCAGCGCCTTAATACAGTCATAACCTCACTCATACATGATGATCAGGCAGGGTTTTTGCCGAATAAATCTACAGCCATTAACTTGCGGCGGTTATTTCTGAACATGCAATCTAATGTAGATAATGCGGGTAGCAGGGCCCTGTTGTCATTAGATGCCACAAAGGCGTTCGACAGTATTGACTGAATGTATCTGTGGGCAGTATTGGAACGATTCGGATTTGGTGACACATACATTGCGTGGGTGCGTCTACTATACAGTAGACCTGAAGCTGCTATTCAGGCTTTTGGTTTTCTGTCACAGGACTTTGCTATGAGGAGGGGGACGCGGCAAGGATGCCCGTTGTCCCCCTTGCTCTTTGCACTGGCTATCGAGCCCCTGGATATTGAAATAAGGGCGAACAAACAAATTGTGGGATTTTACTATGGCCCCCTGCAGGAGAAGATAATGCTCTATGCAGATGATACCCTACTTATGTTGGGAGATACGGACGAATCCCTGCGGGAGGCCATGGCAACCATTACCAAATTTGGGGTATACTCAGGGTTAAAAATCAATTGGTCAAAGTCCGCCCTCTTGCTGCTAGACGGCGATGCCACACAGGTAGTGGCTCAGTCATGTCCCATACCTGTCACAACTTCATTTAAATATCTGGGGATCCAGGTTACATCCAACCTGCGAGATTTCGGCCGGTTGAATATTTCGCCCCTGCTTCAGAGGTTTAGAGAGAGAGTGAGGACATGGAATGGCCTGCACATGTCGGTGGCGGGCAAAGTAAACTTGGTTAAAATGATTCTTATGCCCCAATTGCTCTATTACCTACATAACACCCCAGTAGTAATACCTTTAAAAATATTTCGGATGGTTAACTCCATTTTCCGTGCTTTATTATGGAAAAATAAGCCTCCAAGAATAAAGCTGGAACATCTTCAGAGGCCTAAAGACGATGACGGGTTGGCATTGCCTAACCCGTGGTTGTACTACCTTGCCGCTCAGCTACAGCACCTAGTACGGTGCTTTGGGACATAGCTGGCCGGCTCCTCCCAGGCACTCATGCGCCATACGGTAGGCTCGGGTCCTATCCCCACGGCACTGGAAGCCCTGGCATTTGCCAGGCCCAACAAAAAGTACCCTACATACAACCTAATACAGAAGGTCTGGAACAAATGCAAATACATACAGCAGGCTGAGGGGTATACTGAATATAGCCCTCTGTGGGCTGTGGTGATACTTACACAGAGCTAGCCAAACTACAGGATGGGGCCAGATGGATAGTGCATGGTGTCACACACGTTAAACAGGTTTTTAGAAATGGTATTCTGAGGACATTTGAGGACTTGCAGGCAGAGTTTGCCCTGCCCTCCTCAATGGTCTTCCAATATCTTCAACTGCAACACGCAGTTCGGGCACAGAGCAGGTCAACTGAGTGGCACTTGTCACCTACTCCGGTGTTTGGCATCATCAGGGATGCTGAAACCTCGAAAGGATTTATCTTGCAAAGTTACAATGCACTTTTACAATACTTCTTGGGGCAACATCCCCTGAAAGTGAGAGAAAAATGGGAGAGGGATGTGGGTCAAATGGACGGTGAGGAATGGGAGGAGATATTTCAGGTGGTGAGTGTATGTTCTCTAAATGTGGCCCAAAGGCTTACTCAACTATACATTATTTTGAGGGTGTACTATACACCGCATAGGCTACGGTTGATGGGGGTACAATCTGAGGATACGTGTACCAGATGTCGTCGCGACCATGGGGATCTTATTCACCTTCTGTGGCGCTGCCCCAAATTGCATTTGTACTGGAATGAAGTGGTAAACCTGGTTAACTCTGTATTTATGCTGTCACTACCGGTTGATCCCAAAGTATGCCTCTTGGGGGTGGTGGAGGAATATGTGCTGGCAGTACACACCAGGGAGGCGGTAAATAGGGTATTGTTCCAAGCCAGAAGGTTGATCATGCTTTATTGGAAATCTGAGACACCCCCGACCTCGAGGGAATGGATAGGTAAAATAGGGGAAATGTTGCGCATGGAGAAACTTATATACCAGCACAGGGGGAGTAAAAGGAAATATGAAAGTCTCTGGGCCCCGTGGCTGGTAGTCATGGATAGGCTGCTTGGATAATGGTGGGATAAAATACTTGACTGTAATTGCTATACTGTAAGAATGGAAACACTGAGATAACGTTCCTTGTAATGTGTTCTATGTTATGCGGTTAAACAATCAGAAGTGTTACCTGCTGCTTTGATGTTGTTGGATGTATACCACCTTTTTGCACAATAAAAAACATTTTGTTGGTAAAAAAAAAAAGGATATGGATTACTGGAACCTCCTGTGGTCTGATTTGGTTCAGATGGTGTCAAGTGTGTGTTGCGGCAACCAGGTGAGAAGTACAAAGACAAGTGTGCCTTGCCTACAGTCAAGGGCACTGATGCGGGAGTGGGGTGTTCTTGCCCAAAAGGATTTGGTCAGAATCCATACAATAGACAAAAGACCATACAACAGAACAAAATATTACAGCACACACATGCAAAAAAGACATTTACCTTCTTCAAGGCTATTTAAAACACCTAGACATTTTTAAAAAACATTATCTGTTGTATTGTCTTATGGCTACACCATCTTTACTGCATCTTTTAGGGTGTGCCCCCCAAATATCTTGTTTGTCACTTGCCACGTCACCTGCCTTCAGATGCATCTTGTCACTTCACCTGTCTTCAGATGCAGCTTGTCATTTGTAAAGTCACCTGCCTTCAGATGCAGCTTGTCACTTGCCACCAGATGCAGCATGTCACTTGCCACCAGATGCAGATTGTCACTTGCCACGTTGCCTGCCACCAGATGCAGATTGTCACTTGCCAGCAGATGCAGATTGTCGCTTGCCACGTGGCATGCAAAACAGATGGGAATTGTCACTATCCTGCCACCAGCTGAAGCTTCCCACTGTTGCCTGCCACCAAAAAAATACCAGATGCAGCTTGTCACTTTTTAAATGTAAAAGGAATTTGGTGGCAGGCAACAGTTACAGCAGATCTGGCAGTCTCTACCCAGTCTTGCCCCCATCAACATGGGGACAAGGTGCTTTTTGGGTGAACCCAAAGCACCCACCCCTCATGTTAAGACCTGATATGATTCAGGAGGGGGGGCGTTTGCTCATCACCCCCTTTCCTGGCCTGACAGGCTGCATGCTCGGATAAGGGTATGCAGGTGAGGTTGAAAAAAGAAAGTCCAACCTATGTGTGTGATTATATGTCAGTATTACATTGTATATCCCTGTATGAAAAGTTTTGGCTGTAGTTCTACTTTAAGCTAGTCCCATTATAACCCTTCCTCGAACCATCATGCCTCAGTTTTTTGCTAGTGTCCAATGAGGTTGGATGCCTTTTCCTTAGCTTTGCAAAGACATTATTTTCTACCTTTTTTTTTTCATTTTCATTTCTCTTAATCAAGAAACTTTGTACACTGTAGATTTTTTTCTTCTATGTCTTCAATCAAGACTTCCAGTACACAGCTTGAACTAGTCTCTGCACAGCAGCGACCTGATCTGGATCAATGTATTCTCAGTAACAGCTTTGGATTCTGCTGGATGGAAGATTGTAGGGCTAGCCTGGCATGTAATCTTTATGCATGGGGCTTTGCATTGTGGTGCCTTCCAGACCTTTGTGCACTTGGTGTCCAGACCTATTGCACAGCCTCTGGTGTGACCCCGTCTTCTGAGGACTCACGTATTGAGTAAAGCCGGTTGGGCTGAGTGACCTACGTCACAGTTAAGTCTGATGGAAATGAGAGCTGATGTCATCTGCTAGGTGGAATTTTGTGCAGGCATACACACTTCTTTTTCCACCATTTAGCCCAGAGAAAGCACTATCCTCCTGGATCATATACTGCCTTCCTTCAGGGATCTGCTCTCCTCCATCCACCTGCAATCCTCATCAGCACTAGCTGCTTGAGTAAGCATGCCAGACCTTACCTCATGTTGAGCCTAGTTGTTTTCTTCTTTGCAGTGCAACATGTCTTTTGTACTGCAAAGAAGAAAACAACTAGACTAGCACCATCTATGGCAAACTCTCTTGGGCCTTTATCTCTAATGCTGCGTACAGACGATCGGAATTCTCGTCGGAAAAGCCTTGGATGTTTTTTCCGATGGAATTCCGGTCAAGATTGTGTTGCCTACACAGGGCCACACCAAATTCCGACCGTCAAGAATGCGGTGACGTACAACACTATGACAAGCCGCGAAAATGAAGTTCAATGCTTCCGAGCATGCGTCGAATTGTTTCCGAGTATGCGTCAGAATTTTTCACGTCGGAATTGCCACAGACGATCGGAATTTCCGTCTGAAAAATTTAGAACATGCTCTCAATCTTTTGCTGGCCGAAATTACACCAGCAAAAGTCCGATGGAGCCTACACAAGGTCGCATTTTCCGATGAAAGCTCTCATCGGTCTTTTGCTGGCTGAAATTCAGATTACGTGTATCTGATTCAGAGTCTGAGTTGTCTGAATGATGTAATGGAGGTTATTTATGAAAGGCAAATCCACTTTGCACTGCAAGTGCACTTGAAAGTGCACTGAAAGTGCACTAGGAAGTGCAGTCACTCTAAATCTGAAATGAGTGGAAGCTCTGCTGATTTTATCATACAATTATGTGCAAGCTAAAATGCTGTTTTTCATTTTCCTTGCATGCCCCCCTCGGATCTACAGCAACTTTACTTCCAAGTGCACTCAGGGCCATCTTAAGAGCATTATAGGCCCCCGGGCTATACAGTGCACTGGGGCCCTGTCTACACGATCACGCACGAGAATAAAAATGCAAATTATCAATAAGGCTATATTTATTGGTACTTCCAACAAAATAAGTGTTTAAACATTAACACGTTAAACAATTAAAACGTTTGGACAATATAACAGGAGTTTGATGGGCACAGTGGCAGCGTTTGATGGGCACAACAGCAGCGTTTGGGCACAGTGGCAGCGTTTGACCACAGTGGCTGCGTTTAATGGGCACAGTGGCAGCTTTTGATGGGCACAGTGGCAGCTTTGATGGGCAAAGTGGCAGCTTTGATGAGCACAGTGGCTGTTTGATGGGCAAAGTGGCTGTTTGATGGGCACAGTGGCTGTTTGATGGGCACAGACAGTGGCTGTGTTTGATGCACAACTTGAACTTACTTAAGTAGACATTGTTAGACTTACTTGAGGCCGCTGGCCTGGTGCAGTACAGTGTGTCACTCACAGCAGCAAGGCAGCGCTGGCTATCAAGGGCCGTCTTTTTGCTCCCTCTCCATGCTGTCTGAAGAACATGGCAGAGGTGGGCGGAGCCTGTTCACTAGTAACTGGGGCAGCCGTGGTGCGCTATGAATGCTGGGGCGGCCGCGGTTTCTGATTGACGTCACTGGTTGCTAGCTAGATGCCAGCCGGCGAAGTGAGCAACCAGTGCAGTCAGTCAATTTAGGCAGCAGATTGCAGCGCTGAGGATCAGCCCTGGATAAGGCCCTCCAGACAAGTAGGGCCCCCGGGCAACTGCCCAGCATGCCCAGTGGAAAAAACGGCCCTGAGTGCACTCTCAGTGCACTTTCAAGTGCACTTGCAGTGCAAAGTGGATTTTCCTTTAGTAAATAACCCCCACTGTGTTTTGCTATGCATCTGGGGATCAGCCTACTGTTCCAGTTATTTGGAGCTCTTACAGCTGCAAAAAGCTTTCAGATACCCTCAGGAATTAAAACATTCCTCTATGAGGACTGTCCATCCTGACAATGTGAAAGAGATCTCCCTTTGACGGGGAGCTAATTAATATGTGGTTTCTGCCCATTATAGACATTCCATCCATCCTAATAAGGCTATGTGCCTGGGACATTGAGGACATAACTAAGGAATGTCTGATTCACTTTCCCTTTAGGGGAGGGTGTCTGTTCAGACCTGCTCTTGCATACAATGGATATAAAAAGTCTACACACCCCTGTTAAAATGTCAGGTTTCTGTGATGTAAAAAAAAAATGAGCCAAAGATAAATTATTCCAAAACTTTTTCCACCTTAAATCTGACCTATAAACTGTATAGCTCAATTGAAATAAAAATAAAAAAATTAAATAATGTGGTTGCATAAGTGTGCACACCCTCTTATAACTGGGGATGTAGCTGTGTTCAGAATTAAGCAATCACATTCACATGTTAAATAGGAGTAAATGTAAATGTAATGCATAGGATTAGGAGGTCAATTCTGGGACTCACGTGTTCCATGTTCTTAATTGATTGCTGGCGTTTTTTGTCCTATAAAATATTTTTTAAAAATGTATTCTTGCTGGGTGTCATCTTGCCTGTGGGCATGTGCACCGCCGTTACTGCGCCGAGCTTGCGCGTGCGCAGTAACGGCAAAGTGCAGCTCACGTTCTCCGAAATCTCGCGAGATTTCGGCACATATGCCGACATCTCGCGAGATTTCGGAAGATGTGCCCGAAATCTCGCGAGATTTCGGAAGATGTCCGCACTGACTCCTGGAATCAATGACACCAGATCCCAGGAGACAGTGCGGCGTGACGACGATCGACGCAGAGACCCCGTCCACCGCCGCAGAGACAGAGGAAAGGAAGTCAGCGATTACAAGGTAAGTGGAAAAAAAAAAAAAAAAACACACTTCATTTAGTACTCTTTGCCTGATTTGGAAGGCAAAGAGATTTACTAAATTAAATGTGTGCAGAACCACTTTAAGTTCAGGTGTTCTAGCAGGTCTTTCCTGCCATTTTCTTAGTTGCATCCTACAGCAAAAGCCATGGTCCGCAGAGAGCTTCCAAAGCATCAGAGAGATCTCATTGTTAAAAGGTATCAGTCAGAAGAACGGTACAAAAGAATTTTCAAGGCATTAGATATACCATGGAATGCAGTGAAGACAGTCATCATCAGGTGGAGAAAATATGGCACAACACTGATGTTACCAAGAACTGGACGTCCCTCCAAAATTGATGAAAAGACGAGAAGAAAACTGGTCAGGGAGGCTGCCAAGAGGCCTACAGCAACATTAAAGGAGCTGCAGGAATATCTGGCAAGCATTGGCTTTGTGGTACATGTGACAACAATCTCCCGTTTTTTCATGTCTGGGTTATGGGGTAGAGTGGCAAGACGGAAGCATTTTCTTACAAAGTGGGAAAATGTTTTTTAAACAATTAGGGAAAATGTGTTATGGTCTGATGAAACCAAGGTTGAACTTTTTGACTATAATTCCAAAAGATATGTTTGGCGCAAAAATAACACTGCACATTAACAAAAGAACATAATACCCACAGTGAAGCATGGTGGTGGCCGCATCATGCTTTGGGGCTGTTTTTCTTCAGCTGGAACAGGGGCCTTAGTCAAGGTAGAGGGAATTATGAACACTTCCAAATACCAGTCAATATTTGCACAAAACCTTCAGGCTTCTGCTAGAAAGCTGAACATGAAGAGGAACTTCATCTTTTAGCATGAAAACGGCCCAAAGCATACATCCAAATCAACAAAGGAATGGCTTCACTAGAAGATTAAAGTTTTGGAATGGCCCAGACCTGAATCTGATTGAAAATCTGTGGGGTGATCTAAACAGGGCTGTGCACAGGAGATGCCCTCGCAATCTGATAGATTTTGAGTGTTTTTGCAAAGCACAGTGGGCAAATATTGCCAAGTCAAGATGTGTCATGCTGATAGACTCATACCCAAAAAGACTGAATGCTGTAATAAAATCAGAAGGTACTTCAACAAAGTATTAGTTTAAGGGTGTGCACACTTATGCAACCATATTATTTTATTATTTTATTTTTACTTCCCTCCTTCTAAAAGATTTCAGTTTGTTGTTCAACTGAGTTGTACAGTTTATAGGTCACATTAAAGGTGTAAAAAGTTCTGAAATGATTTATCTTTGTCTCATTTTTTTACATTACAAAAACCTGACACTTTAACAGGGATGTGTAGACTTTTTATATCCACTGTTCAGTGGCGGAACTACCACCATAGCGACACATGCGGTCGCTATGGGGCCCGCAGCCAATCAAGGGCCCGGTGAGCGGCGTTGCTAGGCGGGTGCGGGCCGCGCCGGGTGACACCCGCTAGCGGGGGTGACACTCGTGGGTAGCGGCAGCCGCACCACTAACGCCGCTCCCCGTGCCTTCTATGCTGCACTGAGCGCAGGAGGGAGAACAGCGGCGCGGACCGAAGCCGCCTCCCCTCCTCTCTGTTTACATCCAGAGAGGAGGAGGAGCCTGCGCTCAAGCCTCGGCTCGAGGGACACACGCCGCTGTTCTAAAGGTATGTAAAGGAGGGGGGGGGGGTGTCGTCTGCTGTTGGGTCTGCACTACCCGGGGGGGGTCTGTAATGGGTGGGGGTGTCTACTGATGGGGGTCTGCACTGAGGTGGGGGGGGTGTCTGTACTAAGGGGGTCTGCACTTGGGTGGGGGGTGGGGGGTGTCTGTAATGGGGGTGTCTTTACTGAGGGGGTCTGTAATGGGGGATTGTCTGTACTGAGGGGGGCCTGCACTGAGATGGGGGGTCTGCACTGAGGTGGGGGGCGTCTGTACTGAGGGGGGGTCTGTAATGGGGGTGGGTGTCTGTACTAAGGGGGTCTGCACTGAGGTGGGGGGCGTCTGTACTGATGGGAGGTCTGCACTTGGATGGGGGGTCTGTAATGGGGGGTGTCTGTACTGATGGGGGTCTGCACTGAGGTCGGGGGTGTCTGTACTGATGGGGGTCTGCACTGAGGTCGGGGGTGTCTGTACTGATGGGGGTCTGCACTGAGGTCGGGGGGTGTCTGTACTGATGGGGGTCTGCACTGAGGTCGGGGGGTGTCTGTACTGATGGGGGTCTGCACTGAGGTCGGGGGGTGTCTGTACTGATGGGGGTCTGCACTGAGGTCGGGGGGGTGTCTGTACTGATGGGGGTCTGCACTGAGGTCGGGGGTGTCTGTACTGATGGGGGTCTGCACTGAGGTCGGGGGTGTCTGTACTGATGGGGGTCTGCACTGAAGTCGGGGGTGTCTGTACTGATGGGGGTCTGCACTGAGGTCGGGGGGTGTCTGTACTGATGGGGGTCTGCACTGAGGTCGGGGGGTGTCTGTACTGATGGGGGTCTGCACTGAGGTCTGGGGGGTCTGTACTGATGGGGGTCTGCACTGATGGGGGTCTGCACTGAGGTCGGGGGTGTCTGTACTGATG
The DNA here is from genome assembly GCA_028564925.1 of Lithobates sylvaticus. NCBI lineage: Eukaryota > Metazoa > Chordata > Amphibia > Anura > Ranidae > Lithobates > Lithobates sylvaticus. The sequence goes on along the minus strand of CM053038.1, from coordinate 141,092,332 downwards.
GGGGTCTGCACTGAGGTCGGGGGGGGTGTCTGTACTGATGGGGGTCTGCACTGAGGTCGGGGGGTGTCTGTACTGATGGGGGTCTGCACTGAAGTCGGGGGTGTCTGTACTGATGGGGGTCTGCACTGAGGTCGGGGGTGTCTGTACTGATGGGGGTCTGCACTGAGGTCGGGGGTGTCTGTACTGATGGGGGTCTGCACTGAGGTCGGGGGGTGTCTGTACTGATGGGGGTCTGCACTGAGGTCGGGGGTGTCTGTACTGATGGGGGTCTGCACTGAGGTCGGGGTGTCTGTACTGATGGGGGTCTGCACTGAGGTCGGGGGGGTGTCTGTACTGAGGTCGGGGGTGTCTGTACTGATGGGGGTCTGCACTGAGGTCGGGGGGTGTCTGTACTGATGGGGGTCTGCACTGAGGTGGGGGGGTCGGGGGGTGTCTGTACTGATGGGGGTCTGCACTGAGGTCGGGGGGTGTCTGTACTGATGGGGGTCTGCACTGAGGTCGGGGGGTGTCTGTACTGATGGGGGTCTGCACTGAGGTCGGGGGGGTGTCTGTACTGATGGGGGTCTGCACTGAGGTCGGGGGGGTGTCTGTACTGATGGGGGTCTGCACTGAGGTCGGGGGTGTCTGTACTGATGGGGGTCTGCACTGAAGTCGGGGGGTGTCTGTACTGAGGTCGGGGGTGTCTGTACTGATGGGGGTCTGCACTGAGGTCGGGGGGTGTCTGTACTGATGGGGGTCTGCACTGAGGTCGGGGGTGTCTGTACTGATGGGGGTCTGCACTGAGGTCGGGGGGTGTCTGTACTGATGGGGGTCTGCACTGAGGTCGGGGGGGTGTCTGTACTGATGGGGGTCTGCACTGAGGTCGGGGGTGTCTGTACTGATGGGGGTCTGCACTGAGGTCGGGGGTGTCTGTACTGAGGTCGGGGGTGTCTGTACTGATGGGGGTCTGCACTGAGGTCGGGGGTGTCTGTACTGATGGGGGTCTGCACTGAGGTCGGGGTGTCTGTACTGATGGGGGTCTGCACTGAGGTCGGGGGTGTCTGTACTGATGGGGGTCTGCACTGAAGTCGGGGGTGTCTGTACTGATGGGGGTCTGCACTGAAGTCGGGGGTGTCTGTACTGATGGGGGTCTGCACTGAGGAGGGGGGTGTCTGTACTGATGGGGGTCTGCACTGAGGTCGGGGGTGTCTGTACTGATGGGGGTCTGCACTGAGGTCGGGGGTGTCTGTACTGATGGGGGTCTGCACTGAGGTGGGGGGGGTGTCTGTACTGATGGGGGTCTGCACTGAGGTCGGGGTGTCTGTACTGATGGGGGTCTGCACTGAGGTCGGGGGTGTCTGTACTGATGGGGGTCTGCACTGAGGTCGGGGGTGTCTGTACTGATGGGGGTCTGCACTGAAGTCGGGGGTGTCTGTACTGATGGGGGTCTGCACTGAAGTCGGGGGTGTCTGTACTGATGGGGGTCTGCACTGAGGTCGGGGGTGTCTGTACTGATGGGGGTCTGCACTGAGGTCGGGGGTGTCTGTACTGATGGGGGTCTGCACTGAGGTGGGGGGGTGTCTGTACTGATGGGGGGGTCTGCACTTGGATGGGGGGTCTGTAATGGGGGGGGGGTGGGGTGTCTGTACTAAGGGGGTCTGCACTGAGGGGGGGGGCTGTAATGGGGGGTGTCTGTACTGATGGGGGTCTGCACTGAGGTCGGGGGGTGTCTGTACTGGGGGTCTGCACTGAGGGGGGGGTGTCTGTACTGATGGGGGTCTGCACTGAGGTCGGGGGGTGTCTGTACTGATGGGGGTCTGCACTGAGGTCGGGGGGGGGGTGTCTGTACTGATGGGGGTCTGCACTGAGGTCGGGGGGTGTCTGTACTGATGGGGGTCTGCACTGAGGTCGGGGGTGTCTGTACTGATGGGGGTCTGCACTGAGGTGGGGGCATCTGTACTGATGGGGGGTCTGAACTTTTTTTCGGGGGTCTGTAATGGGGGTGGGTGTCTGTACTAAGGGGGTCTGCACTGAGGTGGGGGGCGTCTGTACTGATGGGAGGTCTGCACTTGGATGGGGGGTCTGTAATGGGGGGTGTCTGTACTGATGGGGGTCTGCACTGAGGTACGGGGGGTGTCTGTACTGATGGGGGTCTGCACTGAGGTCGGGGGGTGTCTGTACTGATGGGGGTCTGCACTGGGGTCGGGGGGGTGTCTGTACTGATGGGGGACTGCACTGAGGTCGGGGCTGTCTGTACTGATGGGGATCTGCACTGAGGTGGGGGGTGTCTGTACTGATGGGGGGGTCTGCACTTGGGGGGGGGGTGTCTGTACTGCTGGGGTGTCTGCACTAGGGGGGTGTCTGTACTAAGGTGGTGTCTGTACTACTGGGGGGGTTCTGTACTACTGAGGGGGGTCTGTAATTTTGGGGAGTTCTGCACTGGGGGGGGGGTGTCTGTACTGCTAGGGGGGGGGTCCTGCACTGAGGGGGGTGTCTGTAATGCTGTGGGGTGTCTGTACTTAGGAGGGTGTCTGTACTGCTGGGGGGTCTTTACTGATGGGGGTATGCATGTGTGTCCTTCAGGGGCTGCATACAGTATGCTGCATACTTTGTTGTTCAAAATTAAGCTGTTGCCTGGGTACTGTGCCTCATGAGTGTGGTAATCTGTTGTTTGATGGCATTAGTTCATTTTTTTTTTTTTTGTGGTGGGGGGGGGGGGGGGGCCCCATACAACATTTTGCTATGGGGCCCTGTGAGTTCTAGTTACGCCCCTGCCACTGTATGTCATTCATGGAACTACTGGTGGATGCACTGTATGCCTGCTTCAAAGCAGGAGATCTCTGGAATGGGTATAAGAACCCAAATCTATCTACTACTGCAGCACTAACTTGTAGGCGACCAAAGACTACATCCCACTCACGCTGCATACCTCAAAGCCAGAAGCCTTCTGTCTCATCTGCTCAACCTTTTGCAAGTGGGGACTTGTTTGTTAATCCTATTGGGTTACTTGGTAATTTACCTCCTCACAGATTTGAGGTTCAGGTTTCCCCCTGAAGCCTCCACTCTAGACCCATTTATCATGCATGTCCTTCAGCTTCCATTTACCACTGTTCTAATATCACCACACCCGATTATGTATCTTCCCAGATTTGTTTGGGTTCCCCGCTCCCTGGGAAATCTAATTCCTACTATTATAGAAGCCTGCCCTTGGAAATGGTATCATACTCAATCTCACAATCATTCCTGCAGAGCAGATGTTTTACATCAGGGGTAACTACACCCCTTGCAGTGCTTGATCCTCCTCTGCCCTATCCCTATCCTGAGGGACCTCTTAACCTACAAGGCTCAATCTCTACTGCTCCTTTTCTTAGTAAGGACCTGATTCTACAATGTCCTCCAGCAGCTCTGGAGCCTGTGTACAGTACTGACCCTTATGTCTGCCCTAGTTCCTTTTCCTGGCATTCCCATTGTGGAACACTCAGGAGACCTTCCCCAAAGTGGGCCAGTTTCCAAGACTTGCACAGTTCATGCCAAGCTAAAGGTCCTATCAACTGCAATCCTTGGCTAGATATAAATTAACAACTCTCTAGTAATCTTAGGTAATCTTCAAATGCCACTGGCCAACTCACATTATCGCTAAAAAAGTCCACTGTGTATAGCAGATGTTTCCCATTCACCTTGTGGGGGATTGTTTGGGAAATTCTCTTTTAGCATGGTCCCCTCTTCTTTTGCAGGCCCATGGTTTTTTTGGTCCCTCTCTGTGTTAGGGAGTCTGCAATTTGGGCAAAGTTGATATTTTCAGACCAATAAGTCCTGGATGCTATTTGCTTGACTCTGCTCAGGGAGGGGATGGTTTCTTGCCCCCATCCTTGGAGGGCTTTCCTAATAGATGTATCCCCTTACCTACTCCTTGAGTCTAGTTCTCTGAAACATGCAGTTTTCAAGTCACCTGGGGATTCATCTGTTGGTTAGACAATGTTCAGCAAGTCATTTGTAATCACACTGCCTAGAGCCAAGATATTGTCTTTTGGATCTCCTGATCTGATGATTCCCATTTTGAATAGCGGGAGCTCTGCACAAGAGTGCCCCTCCTTCTTGCTTGCTAGGAAGGTCCTGTACTTCTCTGGAGGTCAGCAGAGTAAACACACTAATAACGTGTATACGATTTCACCCAAGAGGGACAGTGTAAGTCTGGAGGCCTTTGAGGGATCCTTTTCTGTAACCTTCTGAAGAAGTCTCCTTAGGGTTCAGTACTCCCTATTCTCTACCAGGTGAACATTTCTAGTAAAAACACTACGTAAGATTTCTACCCTTTTAAGGAGGATTCTTTTTTTTTTTTTTAACAATATAAGTTTTTATTGAAATAATTTCAAAGAGATACATTAAGAACAGAGTTTACATATCAGAAAGAGCAAATCACAGTATATAAAATGCGATCATAGCTATATAACAGTGGCTAATTAAAAGTTAAACGTTATAGAATGCTATCTTATTTGAGTAGTTTAACCAAAAAAGGAAGAATGGGTTAGCAGGTGAGAAAATAATTTACTGTAAAGGGTAAAAAGAAGGGGGGGGGGGGGGGAGATGGGATGGGAGGGGGATTAGGATACCAGACTGAGAGGCCTGAAGACCCTTCTAAATGGTCCATAATTCAAACACTTTATCAATGACATTTTTGTCTTATATCATAAAGCTAGAGTGGCAAATATAATATCACTTGACTAATATAAGCGTAAAGATTCTCTCTTAACCATCCATAATCTGTTTACATTCTTCAGAGTATCTATATAGAATCCAAGTGTTCCATATTTTATGGTAAAGAGTTAGGCAGTCATATGTAATAGCCATAGTTTCTTCCATGGCGTGAACATTGTTAATCTCTGACAGCCACTCTTTAAGGGGTGGGGTGTGTGTAGTTTTCCAGGCTCTGGGAATTAGAATTTTTGCTGCCTTGCTTGATGTCTTGTCAGAGAGTTTTTATAGTGTCGTAAAGGCTGTGAACTAATATTCAGTAAACAAAAAGCTGAGTCAAGGCAAATGTCAGTTTCTGTAATCTTCTTTATTAGTTCACATACTTTTTCCCATAAAACTGAAATCAGTGGGCATTGCCACCAAATGTGAAGCATGGATCCGATGTGTGTTTTGCATCTCCAGCATAGATTGGAGGATTGTGGATAACATGTGTGTATTTTGTCAGGAGTGGCATACCAGTGAATGAGGATCTTATATGAATATCTCTTGAAGTTTGGTACTGATTGAACATTTGTGAGCTAGGATGCATGCTTTTTCCCATTGGGAATTTGTGAAGCATCTATCTAACGTTCTTTCCCATTTGGTTTTAAAAGAAAGTTTGTCTTTACACGCATGTGCTTGCAGCCAAGAGTAAGCTAGTGAGGTGCTTTTTTTTGTCGTAGTGGCATTCAGACATATGGTTTCTAATTGTGTGGGTGTCCTAGAAAATAAATGTTGTTGATTTATGTTTGTTTAGGAAATTACAAAGTTGTAAGTCCATTGAGGAAGAATCTGGTCTTTGCATAAAGTTTGTAGGTTTCCTCTGGACTTAATTGTTCCTGCCTGCATACAATTTGAGACTAATAATGGGGACCCTGCAGTAGTGGTGGAGAACCATCTGCAATATAAGCCTGGGCTAAATTCTGGGTTATCTACAATTCTAGTGAGGGGACCAGGGATGGTAGCTATGTCGTGTATATGTGCGATTGAGTGGAAGATTTGTACAGTTGTGCCTATAAATGGATGTCCTTTAAAGAGGAAGTAAAGCCTCTTAAGGAAAAAAAAAAAATACACTCTGCAAGGCAAAGGCATAATGAGCTAGTATGCATAGCATACTAGCTCATTATGAATTACTTACCTGAGATCGAAGCCTCCGCAGTGGTCCTCCATCACCGCCATGATACCCGGAGTGACTTCGCTGTGACTGGCCGTAGCCGCGATGACGTCACTCCCACGCATGCGCGCTGAATGCCGCCACTAACGGCATTCGCCATAGACATCGGTGCCGTTATTCTTGCAAATAAAAATGCTTTTAGGTGAATTTATTATGTTTGAAGAAAGTTTGTAATACTGGGAAGTCAGGCAGTCCGGGCCAGGGCTTTTCTCAGGTTTGAGATCTTTAATGGCCTGTATAAGTTTGGATTCTTGAATCGGTAATTCTAATTTATGGGTTACCTTTGAAGGTAGAGTTGGAAGGGTACTTTTTTTTTAGGAAATCCTTGATAATGTGACATCTATCTCCTATTAGGTGTTTAGGTTTATGAAAAGGAGGAAGATTATAGAGTTTTGAGTAGTAATCATGAAGTCGAGTGTTCTAGTGTGTTATTCCCTGAACGTATGCTGATTATGTTTTCTAGTATTTTAGTGTCCTTTAAGGCTCTCGCTAAGTATTTCCCACTTTTGTTTCCATGTTGGTAATAAAGTCGTTTTCTGAGAAAAATTAGGCGTCTCTCCTTGTTCTCTAAAAATGTTTGGAGATCCTGTCTTGCTTCTAGTAAAGCAGATGCTGTTGCAATAGAGAGTTTGTTTCTGTAATGATTCTAAGTGGGAAATAGTCGCAGAGAAGTCTGATATTTTTTGTTCAGATTCCTTTTTGAGACGGGCGCCCCCACTTGATGAATTCCCCTCTTATCACACATTTGTGTGCCTCCTATGTTATCATTGGAGATGTTTCTTTGTTGCTGTTCAGCTCAAAATATGTTTTAATAGATTTTGAGATCTGTGTGATAACTTCTGTTTTTAATAGAAAGGAGGGGTTTAATCTCCAGTTGCATATTCTCTTTTGGTTTTCAGGTTGTGTGAGCTTGATTGCAATGAGACAATGATCGAAAACCGGTCTCTATGTGTGACAAGTCTGTCTGATGTCACCCTCTGTAGTAATATCTCTCTCCCGGGCCAGCTCCTTCCTCCTCCCTCAGCTACACACACCATGACACGAGGATCACCCTATCCGACCACACCCGGCCCAGCCTAACACACGGATCACGTGACCGCCCTCCTCCCACGTGACGGCGGAGAGAATGTGTCACCCGCTACAGTGGTAACAAGGTGGGCGTGGCGGGCGCGGGGTCACGCGGTGTGTTGTGCTCCGACAATCATTACGTCACCGGACTCCGGCACTGGGACAAGGAGGAAATCGGAGCAGATCGTACAGAGCGGAGGATGAAGGTGTCGTGTGAGGCCGGGGACGGGGGCTCTCTGGGCCGGGCTTGGAAGCACATGTCCTGGCTCTACTACCAGTACCTGCTGGTCACCGCGCTCTACATGCTGGAGCCCTGGGAGAGGACCATCTTCAGTATCCTTCTACAGGGAGAGAGGGGCACCCACCCCACCGGCATCAACAGCTCCCCCCCCAGGGCAGAGGAGGGTGGGGGGCGCTGCTGGAGTCTTCTCCCCTCTGTATGTATTGGGGGTTGTGCTCATCACACCCTACAATCTGATTGTACAATCTCCTTTAGACCTATGATATAAGGGCACACCTAAACAACCCATTCAGTCTGTATGCAGACAGGCCCTCCTACTACATACATGTTGGTGGATCTAAAGGAGATTGTGCAAGCACTTTGTACAGTGTATGGCCTGTTGCTGACAATTTGTAAAGATTCACCTGTCAGTCCCTATGGAGGGGCTCCCTCTGTAGCTGGATGCAGCAAGGTGTCACTTCCATCAACAGCTATCCAGAGTCAGCAGATCGTCATCTGACTGTGTGTGCTGAGGGATCCCGCCCTATAGGGACAGATGGTGATCTTGGCACTGGCGGTTATTCTGTGGAAGCAGTCGGTGATGGTGGTCTCTGTGAGGAGGCAGATCTGTCCGTCTGTGGTGTGTCTATAGATGTGTTGTGCTGGACAGTAATTTGCTGCAAAACAACTTTTTTATTATTGGTTTTGTGTCAGTTTGTAGCCGAGCTTATCATCTGAACGATGTAATCCGTGTTAATTCTATTTGTTTATTTTCTCAGCTGTATTTTACAAGAAGACTCCTTGTGCAGCTCAGGTTATGGCAGTCTGAACACTTACCTGGAAACATTTCTGAATTTATTTATAATGGTTTCACACAACTTTCACCCAGGATTAACGCATTGGATTCAACTGGAAAAATATGTGAATCCTGGATGAAAACCTCATAAATAGACCCTCTAGAGGGGAATCCAAAACCATTTTTTCTTTTTCCCTTTGGGTACAGTATAATATTGCCGGTGACGTTGGTGATTAAGGGGTTAAAAAAAATGACCTAGTGTGTGTCGAGGGGGGACCATAGGGTCCCATTCGTGGTGTCAGTTGGGGAGTAGTAACCCAACCTTTGTTGGCAGAATAGTGCTTTATCGTTTGGTGTCAGAAGACAGAATATTTTCCCATCGTTGGTGTCAGTGGAAGGAAAGTTTCCCCATCTTACGTATCAGTGGGAGGAATATGACCTCGTTGTTTGTGTCAGTGGGAGGAATAGGACCCCGTCGTTGGTGTCAGTGGGAGGAATAGGACCCCGTCGTTGGTGTCAGTGGGAGGAATAGGACCCCGTCGTTGGTGTCAGTGGGAGGAATAGGACCCCGTCGTTGGTGTCAGTGGGAGGAATAGGACCCCGTCGTTGGTGTCAGTGGGAGGAATAGGACCCCGTCGTTGGTGTCAGTGGGAGGAATAGGACCCCGTCGTTGGTGTCAGTGGGAGGAATAGGACCTCGTCGTTGGTGTCAGTGGGAGGAATAGGACCTCGTCGTTGGTGTCAGTGGGAGGAATAGGACCTCGTCGTTGGTGTCAGTGGGAGGAATAGGACCCCGTCGTTGGTGTCAGTGGGAGGAATAGGACCCCGTCGTTGGTGTCAGTGGGAGGAATAGGACCCTGTCGTTGGTGTCAGTGGGAGGAATAGGACCCCGTCGTTGGTGTCAGTGGGAGGAGTAGGACCCCGTCGTTGGTGTCAGTGGTGTCAGTGGGAGGAGTAGGACCTCGTCGTTGGTGTCAGTGGGAGGAATAGGACCCCGTCGTTGGTGTCAGTGGGAGGAATAGGACCCCGTCGTTGGTGTCAGTGGGAGGAATAGGACCCCGTCGTTGGTGTCAGTGGGAGGAATAGGACCCCGTCGTTGGTGTCAGTGGGAGGAATAGGACCCCGTCGTTGGTGGGAGGAATAGGACCCCGTCGTTGGTGTCAGTGGGAGGAATAGGACCCCGTCGTTGGTGTCAGTGGGAGGAATAGGACCCCGTCGTTGGTGTCAGTGGGAGGAATAGGACCCCGTCGTTGGTGTCAGTGGGAGGAATAGGACCCCTGTTGTTAGAGGAACGGCGCCCCCAAGGGCTAGTTAAAAGCAAGAAAAAGAAAGCAGCGGTCCCCTAACTGCGGCAAGTTACAATCTCTGCAGTTGCCTTTAGATTTACCAGCCCCTGTGTAATTTGCCTATATTCCATTTATATCCAGTCGGGTCTGCCCTTGCACTATTTTTGGTGGTAAAAATAAAAGGGGGTTGTACAGTCAGATTGTGACTTCTTGTAGTTTTCATGTTCTTTAGCAGCCTGAGTGCTCATTGTTGATGGAAGTACTTCTGTAAATCATGTTCTATTGACTTTACTTTATTCATCAGTGGTTACAAGGTCCCAGCAGGGTAATTCGTATTCGGTGACACATGCTCCGAGGAGGGAGCGGCATTCAACTTTCTCCAGAAGACACATGATAGTTATCGGGCTAGTCCATCTAATGTGAGGATTACCAAACCGAAGATATGCCATGATATGATCATGAATCATTTGCTGCCGTGTCGACCTGATGTTATCTCTGTGCCGGGAGCATTGCTGAGCTCAGTGTAGTATTTCCGCACTCTTCCAGCACACAGATCAACGTGTCCTCATGCTGAGCTTGGTATCTCTCCTGTAGTGTAGACAGCCAATTAGATTGTAGATTAGGATAGCAGGATTCTGTTATCGTTCACCAGGAAGAGGTAGATCAGGCTTGAACTTTTTTTTTTTTTTCTGTAGCCAAATTGTGCTACTAATATCACTAGTAGCTACAGTGCGTGTCCGAACAAAACTTCCATTTTCTTTTTGCTTTGGAAGGGTTAGATCCCCTGTTTGGGTTTTTATTGCCATTCAGGGCTCAGTTATACAGATGTCTTCCCACTTCCTGTCCCTGGAATAATAGTTTTATCAGACAGGAAGTGAGAGATTGTCTCCATCATGGACATAGATAGCAATGCAAAGCCTACCCCTGCAGTTTCCCAGTTGCAGACTTTCCTTTACTTCCTATCTAGTGAATCTGTTGTCACCGGGACAGTAAGTTAGGGGAATCTCCAAGACTGAATTCACAACTAAGCATTTATTTATTTTTTAGATGTTTTCATTTGAGCGTGCCACCAGATGCGGTTTGTCACTTGCCACTTCGCCTGCAACACAGATGGGGATTGGTACTTGCCACGTCACCTGCCACCAGATGCAGCTTGTCACTTGCCACGTCGCCTGCCACCAGATGTTTATTATCACTTGCCAAGTCGTCTGCCACCACATGCTTACCATATGCGAGGGAGGTATCCTGTTCCCACTTCTGGGAGTCTGCACTGCGGTCCATGTTGTCACCGCGGGGCTTCCTCCTCCTCTTCCTCCCCCTTTAGCCGGGCCAGTAGAAGAGATGCGCGGGGCCTTGCGCATGTGCAGTAGGGTTTCTGGCATGAAGCCGTAAGGATGCACTGCCAGGGTCTCTTACCCACAATAGCAGCAGCACCCAACAGCTGAAGGAAACATCAGCTATATGGTGCTGACATCACTGGACTCCAGGACAGGCAAGTGTCCTATTATAAAAAGCAAGCAGCTGCAGTATGTGTAGCTGCTGGTTTTTAAATTTTTTTTTGGGGGGGGGGGGGGGGGGCAGACCTCTGCTTGACGTTTATGGTGCAAAAAAAAAATGCCCAAATCTGCCTTAAAAGTAGCTTGTGTGTATATTTTGGAACTTCAGCATTTGAGCTACAGGAATCTGGGTTCTCGTGTGTGAACAGCCACTGTTGTAATACATGAGGTTATCAAGCTTCAAACTCCAAAAGCTCAGGTTAATGGGGCCTAACAGAGCCCCAGATAGCCATAAAACCAGACAGGGGTTCTCATTCTGCCCCTATTCACAACTAAGAAATAAATCTGGTCAAAGTTAGTTACTTCTTACCAAGTGCTAACAATTGTTCACTAAACGGATGGAATAAATGGCTTTCTGTAGAGCAAGCTATACAAGTATGTATGAAAGAATGATCAATGCTCCGATCACTACAAGATGCTACTACTTTAGTGGCGGCTGGTGTTTTTTTGTTTGGGGGCGCAAACAACCCCGCCCCTCCTTTCTGTCTGCCGGTCCACTGGCACTTACCCCATCTAGGCATCGGGCAGCGGCGGGTATGTTGGGCAGCGGCAGGGATCTGGCATTGTCGGGTGGCTCGTGCGCCATGAGCCCACCCTATTAAAGCCTCTGGCTCTAATTGGGTGCTTCAAAAAAAACACCCACACCACTGTAATTCATGCGCCCAGTGTCCTTAAAGGGGCTGGACCCATGAATAGGGGGTAGTGGCTGTGGATCATAGAGCATCTTTTAGGATGTGGTGGCTGTGGATAGAGGGGGCAGCACCCCTAATGGACGGGCCGCCACTATGCTACTTGTTTATCTACGGGGAACATGTTCACATGGTGATGGGAGCATTGTGCTTGGTGTCATTCAACCTAGAAGAGGAATGGATGGAACAATAGTAGACATACGGCAGTGGAATACGGAGAGGGTATATACTGCTTTGAGGGTAGAGCTGCACGATTCTGGCTAAAATGAGAATCGCAATCATTTTCTTGCTTAGAAGATAGATCCCGATTCTCTCACGATTCTTGCGGCGTAACATCTTTCACGTTTAAAACAAAAAAATTGGGCTAACTTTACTGAATCGTTTTTTTTTTTTTTTTTTTTTTTAATTCATTGAAGTATATTTTTTCCCAAATAATTGCGTTTGAAAGACCGCTGGGCAAATACAGTGTGACATAAAATATTGCAGCAATTGGCATTTTATTCCCTAGGGTCTCTGCCAAAATATATATGTTTGGGGGTTCCGAGTAATTTTCTAGCAAAAAATATTGATTTTAACTTAAACAACTGTCTGAAAAAGATTTAGACTTTAAGTGATTAAACTTCCTGCATTTACAAGTGGTTTAAAAACTTGGCAGACTGCCTGGATTTTTTTTTTCACACAGAAGATTATCCCTTTGATCTAAGAAGGAAGAGTTAGTTACAATGTTTCATGTTAAAAACTTGGCAGACTGCCCAGATGTTTTCTTTTGACAGCTGAGTGAGCAGATGAGTCTCTCCACTTGTTATATGAAAGAATGGTAAACTCTGCGATAGAGATGTCAGGGGGGTTAATTGTGCAGCTCTATTTGAGGGGGTATTTTCTCTAGTCATCTTCCAGGACGGCACACCTGAGAGGATGACTGGTCTACCTGGCAGGAAACACAATTAACAAAGTTTAAAAGCCCCACCCCTCCCTCTGACCCTCAGTTATTGATTGTGTTTCCCACACGCTGATGGCTTCGAAACCGTTTGTTATTTTTTCTAAGACCTCAGGTCTGGGACCATGGTCGCCCCCTTAATGAACAAACCCAGAGCAGTCAGTGGTGCCTGTGGGGTTCTCTGTTCAAGCATTTTTCAAATGCTATTGAATTAAGGGGTTTTCCCTCTGCTCTCCCTAGAAAGCTGAATGGGAGAGGCTGGGGCACTAGGACAGGTGAGTTGTCCATAACCCCAGGGGCCACCTAACCTTCCCTCTTTTCCTCCCCTCATAGCTGACAGTGGTGGACGGTTGGGGGGGGCCGCTGATACACCCCACGTCGGCCGGAAGCTGGGCTCAATGGCCGAACGTTTTCTTCCCCTTAGGGGGCCGTGCCATCCTTAAGGATAGACCGCGGCGCAGAGCGGCGTCTGTAGCCGCTAGTGCGCATGTCCGGAAGCCGCCGGGCGCCGGTGTGACGTCATATCCGGCGCGCCGGGGCTTCAACAAAATGGCGGCGAGCGCGGCGGTCAGAGCACGAGGCGGCTGTTTGGAAAGAGGGGGCCCAAGGTCCACAGCCTTCACAGTCGATCCATCTACCGGTGTAGAGGCAGAGGATGGAAGGCGGACCAGAGCTCGCGGCATCAGAGGTCGCCACAGGGGGTGAGTGACTCGGCTGGAGCGAGGGGGGGCAGACATTTGGGGTGGCCCTATTGTCCTTGTCCCCCACACTGTATGTGTATGTGATGTGGCTAATGGGGTGTCCCTTTCTTACAGAGACCGAGCCAGTAGGTCTGGGAAAGCCACATCCAAAACTAAACGCTGTGGGTCTTGTAGCTCTAAACTCCCACAGGACCACAGCAAGCCTTTTTGTTACAAATGTATTTACAAATTGGCAGGCAAAGAGACAGCAGAAGTTGCGAAGGAATGCAGGGCACTTCAGGTTGAGATGCTAGCTACCCTTCAGTCTTTTAAAGCCGTACTTGATCAGCGTCAGGGGGATGCCAGATCAGTAAGGGAAAGCTCTCCCTCACAGGAAGATAGATCTACCTTTACAGGAGGGTCTCAAGAACCTGCCCCATACTATTCAGAGGAGGAGGTTTGCAGCTCTGACCTGAGTTCCCAGGAGGGGGAGGACTCAGATCAGGATAGCCATGTAGAGACCAGATCTGGGGGACACCTCTTTTCAGCAGAGGATATGGAGGGTCTCCTCAGGGCAGTATATGCGTCAGAGGACATTCAGTTACCTTCCGCCCAAGTGTCAGCTCAGGATAAGGTCTATAGAGGTTTGGGTAAGCCACAGGCCAGATCCTTCCCAGTTCACCAGTCCCTGAAAGATATTATCTTGAGGGAATGGAAGGAACCTGAGCGTAAACTCCTCAGACTTAAAACTTGGAAACGGAGATGTCCTTTTAAGGAGGAGGAGGAAGAAAAATTTTTCAAAGTCCCACGTTTAGATGCGTCCTTGGCGCAGGTTTCTAAACGGTCGGACTTATCTTTTGAGGACGCGGGTAACATTCAGGATCAGATGGATAAAAAATCTGAGATCCTGTTGCGTAGAGCTTGGGAAGCGAATGCATCGGCCATGAGCCCTGCATTAGCTTCAGCTTGTGTAGCCAGGAACGCGGACGCATGGCTCAACAAGCTGATGGACCATCTCACACGTAAGAAGGAATCCAGGGAGGTAGTAGAATCCCTGGAAGTGGTGGGGAGAGCTATCGCCTTTTTGGCGGACGCGGCAGTAGAGACAGTAAGGACGACTGCTAAGTCAGCGGCATTACTGAACTCAGCCAGGAGGGCCCTTTGGGTTAAGACTTGGGACGGAGACTTCACCTCTAAGTCCCGACTCTGTGGTATTCCCTTTGAGGGCTCCCTACTCTTTGGTTCGGGTCTGGAACAGGTCCTTTCCCGATCCACAGAAAAAGGTAAGAAATTTCCCTCCAAACCCAAGAAGGAAAAAGGGAGGAAATTTTTTCGTGGCCCCCCGGCAAAAGGCCAGTTCAAGGGCAAAGGGGGACAAAGGAAGAAATGGGGGATCGGAAAGGGCAAAGAAAAAGGTGGAATCCTTTTTTCTGGGTCCGGACCGTCCAGCAAGGATTCTAAATGACGCCATAAAAGTGGGCGCAAGGCTCTCGTATTTCCTTCCCCATTGGGAGAAGATCTCAGAGAGCCCTTATATTTTAGACCTAATAAAACTAGGTTACAAGCTGGAATTTCGGTCACTCCCACCTCAAAATTTTTTGGTTACTTACCTTCCCAAAGATTCTCTGAAGGCAAGGGGCTTGCTAGACAGCGTTCGCATGCTCGCAGAACAGGAAGTGATTATCCCGGTCCCAGTGACTCAGAGGGCTTTCGGTTTTTATTCCCACATTTTTGTGGTCCCGAAGCCATCGGGCAAGTTTCGGTTGATTATCAATCTACGGAAACTGAACCACTACCTGTTGTACAAGCGATTCAGAATGGAGAGCATCTACACGGTCAGAAAACACCTCCAGAAGGGAGTTTTCATGATCACATTAGATCTCAAAGATGCTTACCTGCATGTACCCATTGCCCCGGATCATCAGAAGTACTTGCGTTTCGCAGTACGGACAGAGCAGGGGGTGCAGCATTGGCAGTTCAGGGCACTTCCCTTCGGCCTTGCGGCCAGTCCAAGGATTTTTACCAAAGTCCTGGCAGAGGTGGTATCCTTTCTACACCTTCAGGGGGTAGCTCTGATACCATACCTCGACGATCTGTTGATCTACAGTCCATCCAGAGACCAGCTCCTGAGAGATCGAGAGTTGGTCTTGTCGACCCTGGATTCCCTAGGTTGGATGGTGAGTCAGGAGAAATCCTCCCTGGATCCCTCACAGTCAAAGGTATACTTGGGGTATCAGTTGGACTCAGTAGCCCAGAAAGTGTTTCTTCCTCCAGAAAAGGTCGAAAAAATTCGGGGCGCAGTGACAGTGTGTCTCGAAGCCCCGGAGGTATCTTTGAGAAACATCATGAGGGTGTTGGGCCTGATGGCCTCTTGCATCCCGGCAGTTCCCTGGGCTCAGCTCCACTCACGAGTCCTCCAGGGCTTCCTTCTCTCCTCTTGGGGCGGGAGAAGAGAAACCCTGGAGGAGAAAGTTCCTCTGTCAGAGGAGGTAAGAGGCTCCCTAGTTTGGTGGCTCGATCCCGTCAACCTATCGGGAGGTCGGACGTGGACACAGCTAGACCCAATAGGCATTACAACAGACGCAAGTGCCTGGGGTTGGGGGGCTCATTTAGGAGACCGCTACGCCCAGGGTCCCTGGGATCAGAGTCAGAGCAGAGCTTCCTCAAACTTCAGGGAGCTTCTGGCAGTCGGGAAGGCATTAAGTGTCTTCCGGGACTTGATCCAAGGAAGGGAAGTCCAAATTTTCTCGGACAACCGGGTGGCAGTATCCTATTTGAACCGTCAAGGGGGAACAAGGTCAGTCAGTCTAAGGGCACTGACCCAAGATTTCCTGGGAGAAGCAGAGAAAAACATTCTCTCAATCTCTGCGGTCCACATAAAGGGATCCCTCAATATACAAGCAGACTTCCTCAGCAGACAGCCCATTCTTCAGGGAGAATGGGAGTTGAACGAAGAAGTTTTCGCTCTGGTAAAACGTCATTTCGGAGTACCAGAGATAGATTTATTCGCTTGTCAAAGGAACGCAAAGGTGCGGAGATTCTTTTCTCTCACGAGAGAACAGAGATCCTCAGGAGTAGACGCTCTCGCTCAGAATTGGGACTTCAGCCTGGCATATGCCTTTCCTCCCCTGGTACTCATCCCACGAGTGCTTCAAAAGCTGTCACAGTCGGATGGAGACCTTATCCTGATTGCACCCTGGTGGCCGAAGCGGGTCTGGTTCCCCACCATGTGGAGGTGGTCAGTCGTGCCTCCGCTACATCTCCCGGTCAGGCGGGATCTTCTCTGCCAGGGCCCAGTGCTGCATCCCAACCCGGGGTTTCTGTCCCTGACGGCCTGGCTCTTGAGAGGGAGATCCTCAGGAACAGGGGATGCTCGGAGAAGGTAATTGACACTCTTCTCCTTAGTAGGAAGAAGGTTACCAGACAGATTTATGCAAAGGTCTGGAAGATCTTCTCTAGATGGGCTCAAGCAAATCAGAGAACTATCCAGACGATTCCAACCGTTCTGGATTTTCTCCAGGAAGGGGTAGACCTAGGGTTAGCGGTCAGTACCCTTAGGGTCCAGGTAGCAGCCCTGTCAGTGTTCTTTGACACAAGGTTAGCTCAAGACCCTCTTGTTAAGAGATTTTTGCTAGCCAGGGAAAGGTTAACCCCGGTAAGGACAGTTAGTTTCCCGCCGTGGGATTTGTCCCTGGTTCTGGACGCCCTGACGAAAGGGCCATTTGAGCCGTTGGATCAAATTTCATTTAAATTTCTTTCCCTTAAAATGGCCTTTCTTCTAGCCATTACCACAGCTAGAAGAGTAGGCGACCTACAGGCCCTGACAATAAAAGAGCCTTTTTTGTTGATCCTAGAGGACAGGGTAATCCTTAGACAGGATCCTCTTTATTTACCAAAAGTGACCTCTGGGTTCCACAGGTCACAAGAGATTATTCTTCCATCATTCTGCCAGAATCCGAAGAATGAGAAGGAAGAAAGATTGCACCTTTTAGATGTTAGACGCTGTCTTTTAGTCTATCTAGAAAGGGCAAGGGAGTTTAGGAGATCAAATCATCTTCTAGTTACTTTTGGGGGCCAAAGAAAGGGTCTTCAGGCCTCAAAACCTACGATAGCCAGGTGGATTAAGCAGGCAATAGCATTAGCCTATAAACACTCGGATAAACCGGTTCCATCCCACCTTAAGGCTCATTCAACCAGATCTCTGGCGACCTCCTGGGCAGAAAGGGCAGGTGCTTCCATAGATCAGATCTGCAAGGCAGCAACATGGACGAGCCATAATACCTTCCTGAGGCATTACAGAGTGGAGCTGTTGTCCCCTCAGGATTTGGCTTTTGGCAGGAAGGTCCTACAGGCGGTGGTCCCACCCTAAGGTAGGCCTTAACTTCTTGCTCATCGTCTCAGGTGTGCCGTCCTGGAAGATGACTAGAGAAAAATACCAGTTACACTTACCGGTAACGGATTTTCTAGGAAATCTTCCAGGACGGCAGGCCTACTTCCCTACCCTTAAATGTTGGTGATGTTTTATTCTTCACAGAATGTACCCTCTGACACTGGTGTGGGTGTTTACTTTGTCATAACTGAGGGTCAGAGGGAGGGGTGGGGCTTTTTAAACTTTGTTAATTGTGTTTCCTGCCAGGTGTGACCAGTCATCCTCTCAGGTGTGCCGTCCTGGAAGATTTCCTAGAAAATCCGTTACCGGTAAGTGTAACTGGTATTTTTTTGTTTTATGTATTTGTTTTTGTAGAGTTGTGTTTAAAATAAAGAGCAATACAAGGCATTACCTCCTCCAATTCTAGCTGGCTGTATGTTATTCAGCTATAGCTTCTTTAATAATTCTCAGCAACACATCTGCAGGTTGGGGACATTGAATTCCTTATTATGACAGGGACTCCGAAAGTGCTGCAGTCAGAGGATTAGTATGACAGCCAAGCAACTGGTGTTTTTAGAAGGAGAGGACAGCAATGGCAGCTTTCCTTTATCTCGGTACAGGTTTTCTTTAGTAAATGACTTCAGGCAGTAGTAAGTTTAAAAAACATTGAAGGGATTTACTCACACTGGAGCACACAGAATCTGGTGGATCTGTGCAGAGTAACCAATCAGCTTCTAGCATGCAAATACCACCACACACTGTATTCAGCTCCAGTGTAAGGCGAATGAAAAGCTGTCTTGGATCCCAGCCCATCGGTCACACTTAGGGTTGCCACATTATTCCCTTTAAAACCGAACACATATGGTTCTGTGGCTGATTAGGGGGTTTAAAACTTGCTTGGTGCCTTTTTTGCATTCAATTAGCCTCACAACCTGTGTCACTCCTTTGAGTTTAAAAGGATGAGGTGGCAAAACCCTGGTCACACCCCTCTGACATGTTTCACCCACTATTCACTAACTGGAGTTGAATAGAGCGTGCGGCGGTATCTATGCTATATTACACTTTGTAGTGAGGTGTGCTCTTTCTGCCAGCACCTGCATACAAAAACCTGGGAGACTGACGCAGCAGGCTTGGAGCGGCATCGCTCTGCTATGGTGTTAATCAGAATTGAAATACTACAAAATGAAAGAGCCCTCAAGGAAATGCCTAACACAAAATTATAATGATCAAAAAAGTTCAAAAGAAAACAAACTTAGTTGCATTATTGAGATTTGTCAAACTCAAGTAAGGCGAGCGAACTATGAATGGCGTGCGAGCCTTCGGTAAATGCATAATTAGAACTGAGAATAAAAAACCTGTCTCGGCTCAACCAGCCCAAAAGCATACAAACAGAAATTGCCCACTGCATATATCAAAGATGGCAAAAATGTTATTAGAAACCACAGATGTATGTTTAAAACAATGACGAACAGACGCAAAAAAAAAAACAAGCCAAGTCCACCTCTTGCAGACCCATGAATAAGACCAAGATAACAGCGGCATGTGGCAATTGTGCAATAATAAATCTAGTGTTGAGGGTTATACCCTTCAGTCCACAAAACCTCTTCAGAATTAATAGCTTGTGCACCAATGAAGGCCAAGATATACAGTATAAACTGTCAATGCTCATGGAGTAAAATGTGCATATTCCCAATGTCAGTCTGCTGCATAGTTTGGACTTACTGACCACATACACACAAATTGTGCTGACAATGTCTTGCTGGTGTTTGGACAACCCAAGAAGGGAAGCACTTTTCCAATGGTCTAGAGGAGTATGTCAAACAGGATGGTTGTGTACACGCAATGTAGAGCCACTAAACACACTCAGTGGTATATCCACTCCTGTATGGCCTCCCTAACATTGTAGCATATGGCTGCAAAAAGCAAACTGATAGTCCCGATCCCCTAGGGACCATTTGTAATCCAAAGGTTTTATATAAAATATTGCATAGTTCCCAAGGTTTTGGGGTGTAAGGTATACTTATTAGATCCAGAAATGGGCCCAACTCCTTGATCGTGCAGCAATCAGTATTCCATTGCAGGGTGCATTCAAAACACTGACAAGTGGGTGCTGTCACAAGGTCAATAGGGTTATGAGGATAAGACTGGCAAGAAGGCCTGACCAGTTTTGGTGGTCACATCAGAGGCTCAATCAATGGTGTTAATCGTTTTCTAGGTTTTATTGTCTGAGCTGAATGGCTATTATGCATAGCTGAACCAGATTCTGTGTGCTTCGGGTTTAGTAAATACCCCCCCCCCCCCCCCTCAATGGGTGCCTCTTGGTTGATGAAGAATATAGGGATAGTTTTTGTAGAGGATAATCTAACAGTAATGTTTGCCTTATGGCACAGTCCTGCACCAGCTGTCTGTTCCTCCACTCTCAGGCAATGACATGTAAACGGGCTCTCCTACATATTATTGTGTAATATAGAACCAGTGGCTCCATCATCAGGATAGGATGTGGCTGCTGGTCCTGCATTGTATGTGATGCCCGTAAGAGGGGTGGTAACAAGACCAGTTGTAGACCTGCAAGAAGTGCAGTTTTAGCAAACTGGTCATCATAACCAGACCCTGTTGGTAGGAAGACTGCAGGGCCATGAATTGAGGTTAGATCCTCCACTGGAAAAATGAGCACTATATTTTTCATCAGCAGAGGGGGTGGAGACATTATTTTATTACTGCCCAGAGTTAAGCTGGCCATAAATGCATTGCATTTGGTGGAAATTTTGCTTTGTGAGTGAGCCTTTTTTTGTTTTGTTTTTTTCAATCAACTTGTTGAAAGAGCCATTGTGGAAAATTCTTGCCCAGACAGGGCCTGCATCCTATCTGATGCAGACACTGTTTTGGTATTCTGACAGGCATCTGAGGAATCGGTTAGATATTTTTCTTCTTGACCAAAATACATCTGTATTTGTATGTCAAGCTTTAGGAGCAATGACATGCTGTACACCCACAAGCCTTTTGTCTCTGGTTACTGAAACAAATCTGTGTTTGATCTCCCAGTGGAACACGACTGGTCTCCGGCTGCACCAATACAGGATTTGTTCAGCTGTAACCTGCTTCACTTAAGGTTGTTGGGCCAACAAATGTTGTGTTTGCAATACACCTTTCATAGTATACATGCAATGCTGAACGGCTTGCTGACAGCCAGGCTGTGTGATCTTTAGCTTTAAGAGGAAGTAAACCCTGGTTTCCCTGCAAAGGTAAAGCATAATGGGCTACTATGCATCGCATAGGAGCCCATTATGTGTCGCTTACCTGACACTGAAGCCCGCAATGTCTCCGTTGTCCCCACTAGCAGGGAGCGTCCATCTTCGCCCCTCTTCCTTCTGGGGCCGCAAACTCCGGCTCTGTGACTGGCCGGAGTTCGTGTGACGTCACGGCAGGACCCCTATTAAAAACAGTACGATGTGCCCTTTCTAGGGGGCACATGCGCTGTAGTCATTGGCGCTCGGCTTTTTAGTAAATATCTCCTAAACCGTGGAGGTTTAGGAGATATTACCAGCACCTACAGGTAATCCTTAATATAGGCTTACCTGTTGGTAAAAGTGGTTGTACGGGTTGTTCAACCACTTTAAGAACTTTATGGCATGTTTCTGTTAATGAACACAAAGGATAAAGCTAAGGAAACCTGACTCTTCCTAAACTAGTTGGATTGCTTTTGTCCAAAAACCCCAGAGGAATGGAAAACACTGCACAAATGGCTCAGGCAGATGTAATAAATCTCTCCATTCAAGCCATATTTTCACTTTTTTTTTTTTAATGGCTACTATTTTAGGCCCCTTTCACGTGGGCGGATCCTGGGACGATCCGTTTTTGGACATCTGCTTGCTCAGCGGGATCGCTCCGTTGATCCCCGCTGAGCCGGCGGATGACTAGTCAGTCTCTGCACACTGTGAAGAAACGGAACGGTCAGATCTCCGCTTTGCTCTAGGGGGGGATTGGGTGAAAACGGACCATCTGTCCTTTTTCATCTAATCAGCAGACAGATGGAAAAATAGGGTTTTCCTCCGTCATCAAAAATGGAGCGTAGCGGAGACTGATGTCAGCGGATGTTCATCCGCTATCCCATAGGGATACATGTATGTCCGTTTTGCATCCGAAAACGGATGGATGAAAAAAGGACATACGGTCCGCCCGTGTGAAAGGGGCCTTACTCTAATATTTAGTTTGCAAATGGGTAATGGCAATCTCCAGTGTATTTACAATAGTGTGATCCTAGCAGAACTGAGTTAAGGGATGGCTTCATGAAGCAGCACATCTGCATAAGAAGGATCTGACAACTTTTTGGTTTCTCATGAGATAGAGGTGTGCAGAAATTATTATGTTTGCTTTACCTGTTTCAT